>CAXHJY010000522.1:107500-177500 GCA_964016885.1 Eledone cirrhosa | reverse complement strand
TGAGGTGATAAAAGCCGACCTTACCCAATTGCACCTCTCAAAGGTAATGAGACATGTCCTTTACCTCTGGTGTGATGCAGTAATACAGCAGACCCGACCCCCCACTGATACAAGCTGAAGCATATAGACAATATGCCCCCACTCCCTCCCACTGCAAAGTGGTCGTGGAGGTGCCACGACCAAAAAACACCCAGCCCACACTGTAAAGTGGATGTGCAGGCGCCACGAAAAAAAGTACCCAACACTCATTGTAAATGAGGTTTGTGTTAGGAAGGCCATCCAACTATAGAAATCAAGCCAGAATCAGTTCCCATATGAGCAAGACATGGTCAGCTGACCGGGCACAGCCCACAACAGGACAGCCCGTCTAACCCATGCTAGCATGGAAGAATGACGTAAAACGGTGATGATGATCCATGTATGTATATATATATATATATATATATATATATATATATATATACTAGCTGGCCCATCCAGCTGGTGCCCGGCTACCATTGCCGTGTTCTTCAGCATCCAGATATATATAGCTGACGTATTTAGCTTCGCATGGATAAACAGACGATAAGCCGTCTGTATAGTATAACTGTTGAAAATATATAGTGTAGTATTACTGTTGAAAATATATAGTATAGAATTACTGTTGAAAATATATAGTATAATACAGTATTACTGTTGAAAATATATAGTATAATATTACTGTTGAAAACATATGGTATAGTATAGTATTACTGTTGAAAATATATAGTACTAGCAGTGGTACCCGGCATTGCACGTGATAAGGTATTTTGGAATGCGGCCCGCCAACAGACCTAATCGTGGAAAAACTGCATGCCTGGACAATATGTAAAGAAAATAAACCATATACTCTGATGGCTGGATAATCTTTAAGATTTTCCTCGATGAAGCAGGAAAAATGCAGGTTTTCACCTAATGCAGGCCCTAGGGGACCAAGAAAATGAATTTTTTTTTTAATGTGCATAATCTGCGTTTAAATTTCGGGAAAATCGGCTAGACGTAATGCCTCCAAAAAGCTCTAAGAAGCTGAAAAAATGAAGTTTTTCACCTAATGCGGGCCCTAGGCCATAAGAAAGTTGGATTTCTTTTGCTTACAGTATGAAGAGACTGACTAATACATAGTTACAATTTCAAGGAAATCGGTCTGACATAACGCCTCAAAAAACCCCTAAAAATCTTTAAAAATGCAGATTTTCACCTAATGCGGGCCCTAGGAGATAAAAAAGTTTAATTGTATGTGCATAACGCTCCCTGAAACATAAGTAATACACATGTAAAGTTTGAAAAAAATCGGTTGGGTACTTGAGTTTTAGGGATTCAAACTCACAGACACACACACACACACACACAGACAGACATCCTCAGGGAAGTGACGTAATACAGACAGATATTATAAGGGAGCGATGTTATATGTATGTACCTATCTAAAAAGAGAAAGACTAAGAATTATAGAGCGAGATCGCTAAATCGCCTAATGCGGTCCCTAGGGCATTGAAAATTTGAAATTTGTTTTGCTCAGAACACTCCGTGAAACATAAGTATTATATGTGTAAAATTTGAAAACAGTCGGTTGGGTGGTTCTTGAGTTTTAGGGATTCGAACTCACACACACACAGACAGACATCCTCAGTTTTATATATATATATAGATAGTATAGTATAGTATTAAAGTTGAAAATACATAGTACAGTACAGTATTACTGTTGAAAATATATATAGTATAGAATTACTGTTGAAAATATGTATACTAATATATAATTATATATATATATAATTAATTAAAATTTGGTTAGAAGCGAAGTCAATGCAGACAGGTAGACATACAGACAGATATAAGGGTGCAACGTTATAGCTATGTATCTATCTAAAAAGACAGAGTAAGAAAGAGAGAGGAATGTTGTATTATCTATATATCTAAAACAGTCTGTCTGTCTGTCCGATCACTAGAACTCGAGAAACACTCAAACGATGTTCAAACTTTACACATGTAATAATAATGGTCCTGTGAGTGTTTTGAGCAAAAAAAATTTCGAATATTCAATGTCCTACGGATTAGGAGCATTAGGCGATTTAGGCGATCTCTCTCTATAACTCTTAGTCTTTCTCTTTTTAGATAGATACATAGATATAATATGGCGCCCTTATAATATCTGTCTGTATGTCTGGATGTCTGCATTACGACATTATCACGTAGCTGTGTGTGTGTGTGTGTGTATATATGTATATATAGTGTGTGTATATAATATATATAGTGTGTAACATTTTTTGAAATATTTACTTCTGCGTTCACAGATTGATTTTTTTTTTAGTTTTAGAAGATCCCGTTAAGGGTGAAAGCAGCGATTCTTTCCTTAAACTTTAATCTGTTATTTTAATATATTTATATATGTATATAATTATATATTCGTATACAGATATTTTGGCATACACAATAACAACATATAAACAAACTTATTTATTTGACGAGGCTCGATAAGGATAAATATATATCAAATAAATAAGAACCCTAGAGCAAATGCTGAGCAACGTCGGGCCATTCTGCTAGTATATATTATATATAATAAAGTACCAGTAATGCACTGGAATAATTGCTGGCCTTGTGCCAAAAGTAGAAACAATTGTACTTCTTTTTTATACAACTGTAAATTGTAAATAACATGTTTATGTATGTATATATACATATAAAGGAATGCTGTAATAAAATGTACAAATTAAACTGTCTCTTATTTATGATACTAACACTATATATATATATATATATATATATATACACACACACTATACACACACACACACACACACACAGAGCGAAGTCAATGTACAGAATGGTTTTCGTAATGCAGACAGCCAGCCAGACATACAGACAGATATTATAAGGGCACAACGTTATAGCTATATATCTATCCAAAAAGACACTAAGAAAGAGAGAGATCGCTAATCGGAAGTAACTGGAAGTGTTGACGTTTGAAAATTTTAAAGTGAATATTTAAATAAACAATAAAATATCTTTAATCGTTTAACTAAATTTAGTAGACAAAAATACCCTCACTTTCTTACTTGGAAAAAGTTACATCTATGGTGCAAATTTTGTGTGTTATGTCCTTGGGCAAGACACTTTATTTCACATTGCTCCTTCTACCTGGAGTTGTGACGGATAGATAGTACTAGCAACTGGAAAGACCGACTAACATTGTTTCCTTGGTCCGATTTGACGAAAGTCAATCGATATATGCATGTATATATATATATATATATTTATATATATATATATATATACATGTATATAGATGCATACATGTATACATGTATTTATATATAGATGCATGCATGTATATACATATATCATCATCATCATCATCATTTTATGTCCACTTTTCCCTGCTTGCAAGGGTGGGACGGGTACTATTCAGCACAGCATCTCTCCACTTGTCAAGGTCCTCCGTCATCTCCTCCATGAGCTTCAGCGATCTGAGGTCTGCTCTCGGCACCTCCACCCATGTTTTTTGTGGTCTTCCTCTACTGCGTCTTCCTTCTACTGGGATATATATATGCATGTATATATATATATATATATAGTCGGTCTTTCCCACCTTTGCAAGCAGGGAAAAGCTGACGTAAAATGATGATGATGCATGTATATATATATATATGCATGCATATATATATATATATATGTATGCATGCATGTATATATATATATATATATATATATATATATATATATATATGTATGCATGTATATATATATATATATATATATATATATATGTTTATATATATGCATGCATGTATATATATATATATATATGTGAGCAAGGCACGGTCACCCGATCAATCTTGCCTGAAGTGGGACAATTCCTCGTCTAACCCATCTAGCGTGGAATATAGACATTAAGCGATGATGATATATGTGTATATGTATATATATATATATAATTATATATATATATATATAAATGTCTATACCTGTGTGTATGTGTATATATATATGTGTTTGTATGTATGTATATATATATATATCCATGGAAAAACGAATGTCAAAAAAGATGATGATTATATATATATAAATATATATATATATATATATGATCGAGAGATAACATTGAAAAATGGCTGTAAGGAGATGATGATTAGAGAGGTGGAGATAGTGTGTTAATAATATTACTTCTATTCAAATGGAGCTAGTAAGCCTGTCTATGTGTGCCATCATATTACTGTTTCACAAATATATTATGGTAGCATTTTCCCACAACTTTGTTTCACACTTCTTTCTGTATTGGGTGAGAAATTTTGTTAATTAGGGTAAATAGGACAGTATATCATTCTCGGACATTTTGTCATTCTTTTACTGGTTCTATGTCTATTGTTTAGCCGATTATTATTCGTTATTAAAATTTGTGTGGCATTCGACAAGCCTATAATGTGATTTAGTTCTAAGAGAAATTAATTAGTAGAGTAAGTCTTTCTCATTATTAACCTTCATTAACACTGCTTCACTTAGTTCTCCAGTCCTATTTAGCAATACCAGATCAGGATCAATCATAACACCTTTAATCTTCCTTATTTTAGCCTATGCCAGGCGTAAAAGCGAGATAACTTATAAATATTTGTTAACTATGGATCACTATAGCTGCAGAAATATTGCACATTTGGACATTATTAACTCTCTCCTCACCATATTTCTAATGAAAGACATGGCCTATTATTTCCAAATAATTTGAAAATAATCAAGAATTTGGTATTTGTAACATAACAGCTCTTACATAAAACTATGATGGAAGGTTTATATATATAATCAAAGTCATGTGGTGTTCTGATTAGGGTGTAGGACAGATGATCACAAGGTCGTGGGTTCAATTCCTGGAGTGGCTGCTATATTGTGTTTGTGAGCAAGCCAATTATTTCACGTTGCTTTCCATGATAGAACTTACACCCTATCACGAAAAGACCCAAGAAATATCCTAGAAAATACAATCTCATAGGTGGCTAACTAAACCTGCATAGGTGTGAGCTATATTTGTTTCTTTTTTCTTTTTTCAAGATAGTAATCTCTAATAATGTCTATTCTGTTTCTTTTCCAGCTGTAGAATACTCTTTGACTTCAAGCCCGTCCAGCCCTGTATCTGTGATTTTAATCAATAGCTTCAATGTAAAAAGATCACGTCGAAGTGTTGACAATGATATAACCACAACACCAAGCTCCACACAGCCACCTATTGTTACAAAAAAAATTGAATCTACTTCACAATCAACTGTTAAAACAACAACAACAATAACAACAACAACACCAAAACCAACACCAAAACCAACAACACAAACATCAACAAAATCTACAACTACTACAACTAAACCTACGACTGTTACGTCAACAACATCAAGTCACCCTGCAACAACTTTGACTTCAAAAATTATTACAACTCAAGTCATAAATACTTCTACAAAGCCGTCAACTACTACCCCCACCATTATTACGGATAGTACTACTTCTACTACTCCTACTACTCCAACTACTACTGCACCTACATCTTCTACCACACCGGGATTAACTACTCCTCTCACAAAAGTTATTGAGGTAAGCATATTATTTTTATTATTTGGTTGGCACTCAAATTGAAAGAATATGTGGTTGTGAGAACTCTCCCATCTGGCCAAGCATACGATGACCTCTTTAGAGTTGGTGCCAATAGAAAATGCACCCAGTTCACTCTGTAAAATGATAATGTTGGTGCTATGATAAATACACCCAATACACTATAATGTGTTTGTGTTGGTATACACTCTGTAAGGTGGTTGGCATTAGAAACCATTCCAAATATGGAATCTCTGATAGGTTTTTCCGACCTGTCTAGTCTTAGACCATGACAATCCGTCCCATCCATGCCAACATGTAAAGAAGCCATAAACTATTATTATTATTATTGCTATTGGTGAGGGCAGTGGATTGGTAATATTGGTAGAGTGTCTGACAACATGCTTTGCAACATAGTGTTACGTCCCTTATATTCTGAGTCAAATCCCACAAGGTTAGCTTTGCCTTACATCCTTATGGGCTCGATAAAATATAGTACAAGTAATGCACTGGGGTCAATTTAATCGACCCCCCCCCCCCAAGAAAATTACTGGCCTTGTGCCTAAATCAGAAACAATTATTATTATTATTCAACTTGATTTAGAAGGGACAGGTTCCATTGGTGAGGTGGTCCATCTGTTGCAAGCACCCTCAAAATGGATGGCTGGCTGGGCATGATGCACAAGTAAAAGCTGAAGCTATGGCAGCTCCAAATATTCCTAAATGGTGAACAGGTGTGGTAGCCATTTGTCAGACAGGTCTTTCACTGCTTGTCTCTTTAACTGAGCTGCAATCATGAATTAAGGAAAGAAAGACCAGTCTGGGCACCTGGCATCTGGAATGTTGTTGGGTACTCACAGCCCTCTACCAGTTGGGGAATGTGGTCAGTGGAAATTCCAATCAAGTGTGCTATAGAGGATTGCTGGTGGGCAAGTGTGATGACATTCTCAAAGAAGCTCTGGGTGTCAACAAAATTGAATGGATCAGTCTGTTCCCGAGAACTTTCGAGCTAGGGACTATAGACAACAACCAGAAATCTTTGGTTTGACAGTACTATACGGGGGGCACTGCCGGTTCGAAACAAACCCTACAGGCATGGAAGTGCTGTGAGACACGCAGAGTGATGAAACTATTCTGCACCTATCCAGTCTTCATGCACTGTTGACTTGTGGAGTTTGTTGAACAGCTATTATCATGTATAGGACAGATCCGGCTATTTACCGAGACCATTGAGAAAGTTGCCTTGTTGCCATCTTTTGGCCAGGAAGGGCAGACAGTTTTCCTCTGTCTGGTAGTTGCTGCTAAAGAAGTTTGTGGTGGATGCAGCTGAATGGACTGAAGTCAGATACTTTCCCCTTCAGCCAATCCCTCCTCAACTTTTTCAAGTTCCACTTGGAAAGCAAGGTGAGGGTAGAGAGGGAAGTGCTGTCTCCCAGTACATTTGTTAAAAGGTTGGTGTATGTAGCGAGGATGGCTTGTGTGAATGAGCCTACTCAGACCATGCACCTATAGGCTGAGTTTAGAGAGGCAAGGAGTGCTTTTCTTGAATGCTTGTGGAGAGTAGGGTGGTTTAGGATCAGTGGGGTTCCTAAGTTACACCTTGGTGGTCCTACCCCCTATTAGGGAATTTTTATTGTTGTGATTAAATTATTATTGTTATCTATTACCTTATTTTATTTTATTTGATTTTATGTAAATTCTAACTGTCCCTGACTTTTGTATTGTTCTACATGTTTTGGCCCTTGTTTTTCAATAAGGAAATAATCATTATTATTGCTATCACCTTATATTCATTGCAATTACTATTATTGCTAATACTCTTATATTCATTGCATGCTGTCACAACATTATTGAGCACAGCTCTGTGTGCCTTGAAAATGTATAGTGTTGTTTCTATTGTATCAAAATACTCTTCATAAAGTGTGTTCAGCAGTGCCATTTTCTGTATGTTTAATATACTAGTAAATCTTGCATTTCAGTTTTGTATCTATCCATGTATTTTAATTACCATTGCCAGAGTACCTATTATTATAAGGATTGTTTCTGTTTTCATCATCCAGATCTCTATATTTTTATAATGCAACCAGTATACTCCGTGGAAGTGCTAGTGCCACAATAAAATGCTCTTGGTACTCTGCAAAGTGATTGTCATTAGGAAGGGCATCCGACCATAGGTGCTATGTTAGATATGGAACTTATGGGAAAGACAAGGTTTACTGGCCAGTTTAGTCACAGACCACGATGTCCAACACTTGCCAGCATGAAAAAACAGGCATAAAATGATGATGGTGATAATAACGATGATGATAATTTCCAATCTTTACCATCATGACTAATGAAATAATCAGGCAATAAAATTGGTTTCTTTATGTCTACAGCTGAGGCACATCAGAGTTTTAGGGTTCAGGGCTTTGGTTATGTAAGAGATGTGGAGGTGTGTATTTGGAAGTATGGTATCAAAGACACAACGTTATAGTTATTCAAAAGAAATATACACATTTTATACCTACTAGTTGTGCCTAATAAGTTCTCAATGATTTTTCTGCTCAAAGAATCAGTGTAAGCCCATCTTTTCCAAGCTTGTGGATATCAGCAAATGGCAAAGAGGCAATTTTATATTATAAATAAGCTGAGCACATGAAACTCTACAATGTTCTTAATGAGTTATGTGTAAGTTTATGTTAAAAAGTATTCTGTTATTTATCATTATTGCTTAATGAGTTATACAAATTTTGAATTTAATAAAGTGATGTGAAATTAAGAAAAAAATTGAACGTACATAATAATGTAATAATTTTTCAGTTTCTGTAATGTTCCTTTTAAACAACTATATACATTTTAGGTAATTTGTAGAAATTATAAAGTGATCTCTTTGTAGAGTTAAATAATTGTTTCTACTTTTGGCACAATGAGTAGACATAAAGAAGTGAAAAAATTAAAATAGCATAAATGAATTAATACAGAACTTTTCTGATACCTCCCCACCCAGAACTTTTCTGATACCTCCCCACCTCGCCTACATCTCCAAAGTAGGTCATCTGAAGAAGTACCTTCTTGAAACAACCTAAAGATGCATTAGAGGTAAAGCAATGTATCTATACGGCCAAATGAACCTTAGACAATTACAAGTTCTTATATATATTTATAAATATTAAATGACACAGGCTAAAGTTAAGATTATGCTTTAGTTAGAGAGAAGGGGAGGCGGGGTGAATGAGAGTTAAAGAGAGGGTTTTCATTAAAAAGGCTGGAATTATAAGTGCGAAGCTGTCAACATCAATACACACTTGTTGAAAAAACCCCGCCACCTTTAGCTTTACAGCCTGAAACCTTGATACAAATGTATATTCTTTTCATTCATTCACAGACACACTTTAGGTAGAGAGAGGAGGTAGTTGAGTAGTATTCCCTCCCTCTATATAGAGAGCGTGATGACGGATGGACTGACAGGCTCGGCTCTTATAGTATAGATTTTATATACTGATGGACCAGCGCTGTATTTAATTTTTAGAGCCTTGGGTTGATATGCCATATATACCAGGATTAACAGATACATTAACTATCACAAACTGGGAATTTGTGTTTTGATAAATTCATAGATTGCATATGAAAAACAATATAGTTTACATTGATTATTGACATGTGAAAGTGATTAAATATAAAAATATTTTGATAATTTATTTCTAAGATATAGTTGCATAGGTGTTCTGCCTATATGTCCAAATGATATACAGGATTAAATGTATAAGTAACTTTGGAGAAATACCGTATATACTCGAATATAAGCCAAGATATATGTGATGGAAAACAAAACGATGGTAAAATGGGGAGTTGGCTTATATTCGAGGTCAATATTGTGTCAATTTTCTCCAACTTCAAATTCTACATAAAATAAGGTGATTGTTTTCGAGTTATTATTTTTAGAATAAAAGGGCGGTGGATTGGCAGTATCGGTAGAGGGTCGGACACCATGCTTTCCAGCATAGTTACATCCCTTTACGATCTGAGTTCAAATCCCACCGAGGTTGACTTTGCTTTTCATCCTTATGGGGTCGATAAAATAAAGTACCAGTAATGCACTGAGTAATTGCTGGCCTTGTGCCTAAAGTAGAAACAATTATTTTTAGAATAAAAGTTTTTCTACATTTACATCATCATTGGTGTTATCTATATATTCCCTTGAAAAGATTTCCAACAAATGTTTATAATCTGAACTTTTTAATACATAAATATCCCATACACATAAATGCATGCACACATATACATGCATGCATACACACATACATGCTTTTCTCTGGCTTGATAATTCTTTTTCTTTCAATCTTACGTAAGATTGAAATTTTATTCTTGATTTTATTTTATTGCTCTCACTCTCCTACTTGCTCTTTCTCTCGTTCTCTCCTACTCTATGAATCCCTATCCAAAGTTCTCTTATTCGATCTCTTGCTTTCAAAGTAATCCTAGCATGTGAGTGGCCAGAAGTAAACAAACATTTGAGAAACTTCTTGAAACTTAATGTAATGGAAACTCATTATGTAATGGAGTCATGAAACAAAAACTATATTCTAAACAAAACTTAACTTAAAACATTTCAAACATCAAAATATTAAAACTTCATAAATATATTTTATACTCATGAGAATTTCAAAACCACGCCATCTTAACATAATGTGTTGATTAGCTGCCATGGCTTATAAATGGGGTTTGGACTTTTGCCTATTTATCAGGCATAAAATAGGGTGTCCGTTTATATTAGAGTATATACAGTAAATATTTACAGAGACAAATGTAGGTTAGAACCCAGGGCCTTGTGATTGAAATTTGCAATTATTGTAGTAACATGATTAAGATAAGAAATACATTGTGTGTGTGTGTGTGCATGTAGATTTTAAGAGTTACAGCCGAAGATATTTATAAATATACAAATAAATACATGTGGCATATTATAGTTGATATTCCCATTCAACTGACTTCTCAAAGAATAAACATTGTACTTGTTTGCATCTGATTTGCTAAACATTTCAATAATGTGTGTATGAGACCACTCAAAACGTTCTTCATAGTTTGATTATTTTTTGCCTATTTTGTTAGATCCTGAACAAATAATGCAAAGCATTCTAGAATGTTGGATAAAATGCTTTGTGGTATTTGTTCCAGCTTTTTATTTTGTGAGTTCAAATCCTGCTTGGTTCAATTTTGCCTTTCATCCTTCTGGCATCAATAAAATAAAGTACAGGTCAACTTTAATCCTATCCCAAAATTGGTGCCCTTATAGCAGTGTTAAAATCAATTGAAGTTTTGGAAACACTAAACACTAACACTTAATAAACAAACCCTAAAAATGGGTTTGTTTCTTCTGATATTTGTAGTATATTTAGTGAACAGATTGTTTTAAAAGATAGCAGTATTTAAAAAAAAAAAGAAGTTTTTTTCAATCATGTATGGTTGTTAATTTCAATTAAAAGACAGGTGCACACAAAACAGATGAAAAGAAAAATGTTAATTGATTAAATGTAATTAGTAATAGTCATACATAAATCACAAAACATTTCCAAAAGCAAAATATTCTTATCAGCTATTAATTCATCAAATTATATTGTCAATATTAGTCGTTGATCAGCAGCTATTGAAAAAAACAAATATTATCAAGAAAAAAAAAACAAAAAAAAATCAATAAAATCTGATAAAATCCAATTCAATTTCAATGCAAAGATGAAATTGAATAGAGAAACCAATCAGTTATCTCCCTTACTAAAAAGAGTTCATCATCATCATCTCTTTTAAAACTAATGTAAACATAGCTCTGCTTCTTGCCTCTGAAGATTATTCCACTGATGTGATATGGTGTTGGGTAGAGTCATGTCATACAAGAGGTTAAAAGTGAAATTACTAAACTGACTGTACAGCCAATTTTCTATATTCCATACATTTCCTGTCAAAATTATATATACTAGCAGAAAAACCACTCTTTGGATGGTTTGCTGCTAGCATGTCAATCATAATTGACAATATACACAGAAATTGAACAAAGACTGTGTTACACTCTCTTATGTAATCAGTAATGTAATCCATGGTACATTTAAAAAAGACGATATATATAAACTGCATTAGGAGAAAATTAGTGACAGCAATATATGAATGTTTATTTAAGCGATCGCTAACAGGAAGTATTGACATTTGAACATTTTAAAGAAGCGAATCTTTAAATAAGTGAATCTTTAAATAAGTAATCTATACTATAAAGCTGACGGCCGTATGTAAGTAACAAACTTTCCGCCAAGCGGCTGGACCAGACAGCACCAAATTTGCACCATAGATGTAACTTTTTCCAAGTAAGAAAGTGAGTGTATTTTTGTCCACTGAATTTTGTTAAAACATTAAAGACATTATTTAAATATTCACTTCTTTAAAATTTTCAAATGTCAACACTTTCGGTTATATGACATTCCTAACATCTTCACTGTTTTCTTTCGGTTGCAACGTTTTTCGAAATATTTACTTTTGGTTTCACAGATTGATTTTTTTAGTTTCAGAGATCCTGTTAAGGGTGAAAGCAGCGATTCTTTGCTTAAACTTTAATCTATTATTTTAATATATATATATATATAATTATATATCCGTGTACAGATATTTTTGCATACACAAAAACAAAATATAAACAAACGTATTTATTTCACCAAAGCACAGACGGCTTATCGTCATTGTTACTGCCGATTTGCCACCCTAAAAGTGGATGGCCTTCATCTGGGAAAACCATGGTCAATTGTATATGGGATGCTCTAGGTTGAGCTCGCCAAACAATCTCTTCATCTTTGCTCCCGAGGGCCGAACAAAAGATATTGTATACTCTGAGGCTCTAACAATGTAATTTATGTATTTTCTGTTACTTGGAATTTGCATTATGGTTGTACAAATTATTGTAAAATTTGTTAAAAAATTTGTTCTCTGCTCAACCTTTATTGTTGTAACTATCAATTTTCTTTAACGTACTGGCTGAGAAAAGAAACCTACAATGAAAGAACATCTTAAAGTTTACCCAAGCCAAATGTTATATTTATTAACATTTCTATCTGCAGGTTCTTAGCAAGCTTACTGGGGCTTTAGTATGGTATTCAATTCTCATCGTTTTTGATTGATATGGTGCATATATCGCAGCTATTCATATGTTTTAAACATTAGATAACGATTGCTGATGTATATTGTACGACAGAATTAGCTGAAAAATATTTTGAATGAACAAATAAAAGAGATATAAAAGATAGATGGTTTGTTGGTTGGTTCCTTCGCGTATCACACGAAAAAATGAAAAATGACAATCGTAAAGTATGTACAGGATTGGGATAAGAATATATCCAGGAAAGTTTATTGATACTAATTTTATAACACCAAAGAAGAAGAAAGACATACCACCTATGCTAACCAGCCTGACTGCTATTTCTAGCAGGTTGGGAATCAACCATAAGGGATTCTCTTTGCAAGTTCGTTGTCCATGATGATTGTGTTTCGCGGCCTATGTCTCCGATTCCAACGGTGGTTTACACATGCACACACACACAGGCACACACACACCTATATATATATATATACACATACACACACATGCACATATATATACACACACACACACACACACACACACACACACACACACAAACACATATATATATACACAAACATACACACACACTCACACAATACACACACACTGTAAACAAGACAATGCATTCAATACAGACGTTTTCTCTTCTGCCGGTCTTCTCTTGTCATTTGTTAACCTTGGCGAAGCTGGGTACCTAAGCTAGTAAAATATATTTAATGAACAGCCACGTAGATGAATTATGTAATATTCATTCATTGGTGAACTGGCAGTATCGGTAGAGGGTCGGACGCCATGCTTTGCAATAGAGTTACGTCCCTTTACGGACTGAGTTCAAATCCCGCCAAGGTTAACTTTGCCTTTCATCCTTTCGGGGTTGATAAAATAAAGTACTAGTAATGTACTGGTTAATTGCTGGCCTTGTGCCATAAGTAGAAACAATTATTTATTCAAAGTAATCCTACTTATTTTACAAACTGCATAAAAAATATATTCTGGATGCAGTCCCGCACTCCTTACTTTATTATAGTTTAGATACAAAAATGTATACACACTTAAACAGAATTCTAATAAATACGTGTATACATTTTGGGGGGACACCTTGTATATATACTGCAGGCTACTGAAGAAAATGTGGTTGGGGCAGAGCTTCAACCAGACAGAGAGTGACCTGGTGGTGGAACAGCATGGTAGATAGGGCCATTAGAGACAAAAGACTGGCATGGAAGACTTGGAAAAACGGTGGGAGAAGAGAAGGATACACAGCCGCTAAGAGAGAAGCTAGGTGTACTTAGCGCGCAGGGAGGCTGAGAGTAGGAGATTTGCTAATGTTCTGCAACGAGATTTACCAATGTTCAGAGATGTGCAGTGTTCTGCATTGCAAGGCAGTGTGTCAGTATGGATCAGGATGTTGTTGGAGATAAGTGTGTCCTGAATGATGCTGGTGTACTTAGTGGCAAGGATGATAAAAAAAAAAATAGGAGGCCTGGAAATGTCATTATGAAATGTGGAGAACGAATGGGACAGAGAGAAATTACCCCCAGTAGACCCGACAGAGGGTTCAGCTATTGAGATTGACGAATATAGGGTACAAGAGGCAATTAAGGAAATGAAGAATGGTAAGGCTGCTGGCTGTCGGGGATAGTTGCTGAAATGCTGAAGGTATCAGGAGAAGTAGGCACTAAACTAGTTGCACGCATCAGTAATCAAGCTATATATGGTGGTGTCATACCCAAAGACTGGTCCAGCAGTATTCTCATAAATTGCTACAAAGGTTAAGGGGATGCGCTAGAGAGGAGCAATTATAGGGGCATAAAGCTGATGGATCAGGTTATGAAAGTGGCAGGGAGAATATTAGCGCAACTGATTAGAGAACAAGTCAAATTAGATGAGATGCAGTTTGGTTTTGTGCCTCGGAAAAGTACAACAGATGCCCTCTTCTTAGTGAGGCAACTACAACAGAGGTTCATAGAGAAGAATATGCCACTAAACTTAGCTTTTGTTGACATAGAGAAGGCCTTTGATAGGGTACCCCGATCTGTCATCTGGTGGTTCCTAAGGAAACTAGGTGTAGAGGAATGGCTTGTGAGGACAGTGCAAGCTATGTCCAGAGGTGCTGTCAGTAAAGTGAGAATAGGAATGGAGTTGAGTGAGGAATTCCAGATACAAGTAGGTGTACATCAGAGTTCAGTCCTCAGCCCGCTCTTGTTCATTATAGTCCTCCAAGCCATAACAGAGGAATTTAAGACTGGCTGCCCATGAGAACTTCTCTATGCTGATGATCTGGTTCTTATAGCAGAATCAGTAGAGGAGCTAGAAAATAAATTCTGGCTATGGAAACAACAGTTGGAATCAAGAGGCCTGAGGGAACATAGCTAAAACAAAAGTGTTGATAAGAAGAAGAGAGGACAATATTCTGATTCCATCGGGGAAATGGCCATGTTGGATATGTAGGAAAGGAACTGGCATAAATTCCACAAAATGTACGCAATGCAGTTCTTGGGTACACAAGAGATGTAGTGGATAGCAGGCAAACTAACAGGTAGGGAAAACTATGTATGCAGTAGATGTACAGGGAAATTTGACAGTAGGAGTCGCAATGGTACACATTTTTCCAATGCAGGTGGGTTCTATAGAAGTGGTTGATAGCTTCCGGTACCTCGGTGATCAGATTAGCATGGGAGGGGGGTGTTCCGAGGCCATAGTATCTAGAATAAGGATGGGTTGGAAGAAGTTTAGGGAGCTGCTTCCTCTGTTGACTAAGAAGGGTTTCTCCCTGCATACGAAAGGACGGTTATATGATGCCTGTGTGAGATGCGAAATGCTGCATGGTAGTGAGACATGGGAAGCAACTGCAGAAGATATGCGACGGCTAGAGAGAAATGAAGCAAGTATGCTCTGTTGGATGTTTAATGCCAATGTGCGTGAACGACCAAGCATGGACGAGTTGAGAAAGAAACTGGGTATAAGAGGGATAAGTTGTGGTGTGCGGGAGAGAAAGCTGAGATGGTATGGACATGTGATGTGCATGGAGGATGACTGCTGGGTAATAAGTGCCAAGAAATCCCAGTAGAAGGAAGACCAGTAGAGGTAGACCACGAAAAACATGGGCGGAGGTGGTGAGAGCAGACCTCAGATCGCTGAAACTCACCGAGGAGATGATGAAGGACCGTGACAAGTGGAGAGATGCTGTGCTGAATAGGACCCGTCCAACCCTTGCAATGATCATGATTATATATATAATGTCAAGAGGACTCTTCAGTTGTGGCATGTATATGACAGGTTCTCTAGTGTTGTGGATCTACATATTAGCATTGAGTGCTCAAACTGGTGAACTATGAGTAACTAAACAGTACACACTAATATGCTATATGTGTGGGTATGGGGTGTGTGTGTAAATATCAGTGGATGTGAAAAAGGAAAACAATAGCTCAGACATGTGGAGCCTGGGGTACTGTGCCACTCCAAAGGGCGCTGGTTGATGAGAAAGGCATTAAATTGAGCCAAGCACCACTGTTTGGTTGTGAGGTGGAGTGTAGACAGGCAAGACAGCGTTGGTCAAGAAAGACTTGATCTGCATGAAGGTGGACTTGCACTCGTTGTCATCCCAGTTATGTTGGACATTGGTATACTGGGGATGGCAAGGCCTTCATTTGTCTAATAAGCCAGAGCTTATTCCAGCTCCCTGGCCATGCTAGGTTCTGTCATTTTGTGGAGGATCTCGCTGATGAGGGTGTGGCTGGAAGAGATTGAGGAGAGATAGGCTGACAGGTGGTTCTCCGTTCTTTGAGTTCAAATCCTGTCGAACTCAACTCTACCTTTTATCCTTTTGGGAGACGGGTCAATATATAAAGTAAAAGTACTGGAATCGATCCCACTCCCACACACACACACGCAAACTTCTTTACAGTTTCCATCTGCCAAATTCCCTTATGAGGACTGGTCTTCTTGAGATGATAGAGGAAGACACTTGCAGAGGTTGCCACACAGTGGGACTGAGCCTGAAACCACATGGCTCTGAAGTGAATTTTTTTAACCCCACATGAACATGTGTTAACACTAAGTTTATATAATTAAACTGTGCATGCATGCTTAATCACAATAGCTACCAATTATATTGATTTGTGTTACTATATATAGATACAACAGATATTACTACCACTTATGAAATGGATACTGTTCTGTTTGGATTTATTTTTGACCAAAATTGCAGAAATAAAATTCCATGAAAATCAGGAGCACACACATAACCTTCTGTTGATTGCTTCAGGCATTTAGATCTCTCTAGCCTGTGGAGAATTTGATGATGATGCTGAAGAAAATGAAAATATAAGTTATTTAGATGACAAAGTAAAATAGGAATATGTTATATACAAATGAGAGCAGAATTAATTTGTATATTTTGAATAAAGTTGAACATGCGTGTTTACACACTGAGAGTTAGGGGGAAAGCCAGGATATCTTCTGTGTCTGCACTTACATATTAAAAGGGAAAGGATCCAACCTTAGAAACAATCTTTCTGTTGCTGATACTATCAGTAAGCAGGATTTATCTCAAGGCTGAAAGAGCAATATGAAATAAAGTACTTTCTTCAAGAACATACTATGCCATTATAATCATGAGCCCAATAGCTTAACCATTAGGCACCGCTCCTTCCCTATAGTTAAACTGTCATAAATTGTGATATTGATGTTAATGTTTTAAGTCTGAAAAATTCTCTCTAAGGACTGACTTAAAAGGAGATGAAATGTAAATCTTTACTATAGTGTAGTTAATAGGAGCAGTGCTCTTAACATTTTCTGTGTATGATTCACTGTAACTCCAGCAAGGTTTTTTTTTTATCTCTCATGAAGAAATTATCTTTATTTACAGAAATATTTATACAAAGTAATAAGGAAATGAAGAAAAAGAAAATAAATTAAATGAAAGAAGAAATTAAACAATAAAAGGAAGGGAAGAGTGGGAGTGACAGATTCTACATCCCAGTCTGAGCAGTATCTCTCAGCTGTGTCCTGCAGACAAAATGGCAATGGCATTGCCACGAGGAACGGTCAGTGACACCAACTGCCACAGCCACTCTGTCTCACGGGGCTCCTTCCTTAGGCAGGCAGCTGTTTTTCTGATAAGTTGTCACCTATATTACCAAGTGGGGTAGTAGTACTTACAATTGCTAACATTATAGCATGCATTATAATATATCATACAGCAACCATAAACACTGATTGGAACACCCCTGAAGCCAACCAGCCAGTCACATTTACATTATGCATGTTGTCTACACAATTTCATGCAGTTAGCATTTTAAAGCAGCCGCACCCTCTCCAACCCTGCTTTAGTGGGTTAATCTTGCAGGCCCCATCAAAGGCTTTATATGTATGGTGTTCTTTCATTTTAAAGCAATGTTTTGCAGCCAGACACCCTTCCTCTATTTTTGTTTTCTCTTATGGAGAGATGCTGTGCTGAATAGGACATGTCCAACCCTTGCAAGCAGGGATAAGCAGACGTAAAATGATGATGATGATATACACATATAGTTTACCTATTCTAAGCCATATACACACAGGATCTGAGCAATTTTATGATAATGCAATAATGAATTCACAGGAAATAAGTATTTATGGTTATTGGGTTTCCCAGAAAATAACATTATAGCATTTCATAAATGTGTAAGATTTGCATGTTTCACATATGGTTGATGTACCAAAATTCTGACCTCAGAAACATTATGTATATCATAATCTATGTGAGTAATGACAGTTTAATGTTAAATAATTGCAGTTTATTGCATGCAGAAACACTGAAATTATTATTGCATTCTTTAGTATAGCTCTTAAAATAAATGTTGCTTGAAAGTTATTTTATTGACAGTTACAACCTTAGATAAGATACCTTAACTGATAAATAATTTATGAATTTTAACTTCAAGGTTAATGATGCTTAAAAGCTATATTTTATTGATAATAGAAGAAAGTATTCAATTTTATAATCCTTTAAAATCTTGCTCTAAATACATTTCCTCATCTGGTGTATGGATCTGGATTACTGGAGGTTTCCACTTCTTGGGAATCGTCCATAGCCTTTCCTTTGTCATTTTCTTGCCACAACTCATTGTCTTTATCCACCTTTTTTTTAATGATTTTATGATAGTTTCTACATAAACTTGGTCCTAAAACATTACCACAAGTTGCATCACACATCCAGTTGAGGAGAGCATACATATTACCACCCTTTGTGAATGACTTTTCTCTGTCATATTCATTTGTTCTATCTCAAAGGTTTATTGATTTTAAAAGGTTTATCTTGGTTTACTTTGAGAGACTGAAACAGAGACATTGATCCTACTATAATTACTGCAGTTATATTATTGTTTCATTCTTGATACTTCTTGACGTTGTTAAAGTGGATCTGAATATATTCAAAGTCATCAAGCATTTTTTCACTTAACCTTTTTGATACCAGTTCTGCCAAAACTCTCTGCTTCTATGAAACAAAATCATCCATTTTAAATGTTTCCTATTTAACTTAAAATCTTCCAATTTTATACAAGAACCATATGTTAAGTTACTGTCTTAGTAATGAAATAATTTATGATTTTATTAAATTTCTCAAAGTTCTTTATTAGTTAATTGAACAAGGGTGTATTTCATTAGAAATATGGTCACAGAAGTGGTAAACCATCTACACATTTTCAATCCATAAATATACCCCACCTTCATCGATCCAAACTTTCTCTTGAATGTGAACTCAAACACTTGGAGAAAATCCTTATACTTGCAATTGTTTTTCATTGGTTTTAATTTGGTCTCATCTATGAAGCAGATTAATATGACATTGACCTGAGTTGCTCTTTTCATACTAAAACCAAATGTGAAGGCCTGCAGCCCAAGTGGACTCATAATCATAAGGTCATGGATTTGATTCATGACTCTGGTGGTGCATTGTGTTCTGAGAAAAATGTTTCAGTTTATGTTGCTTTACATGATAGGACTGGGATCCCTATCATTAAAACACTCAAAAAAGCCTTATGAGATGTAACATTGTAAGTGACTAATTAAACCGCATTGATGTGACTAGTAATTTTGTTTTTATTAAAACTCAATGGATACTTATATAGTACATAAATGTAGTGTCTTAAAACATTGGACTGATGGTTTCCTCCACTGAATCAAGATAAGGGCATTATGTGTGAAGAAGAGACTCTCTAAGGTGAAATAACTGATGCAGCAGGTATTGCTTGGCTATTCTTAATGACAACACTTTTGTTATCTTGTCCATGAGATATAACTGAGATATCCTGTCAAACAGGGTGTAGAATTTATCTTGTCTATAATATATAACAGAGATATACTGCGTAACTAAGGTTGTAGAGTTTATCTTGTCTATGAGATATAACTGAGATATACTGCCTAACTAAGGGTGTAGAGTTTATTTTGTCTATGTGATATAGCTGTGATATACTGTCCAACAGAGAGTGTAGGGTTTGCTATATTGTTCACAGTGCATAGCTGAGATATAATGTCCAACAGAGAGTGTGGTGATTGTCATCTTGTCCTCTGGGCATAGCTGAGATAGACTGTCTAACAGATGGTGTAGTGTTTGTCCCCATTTCTTCTTTGTTTTTTTTTATCTAACTGTATTTATCTTTTCCAAGTATGATTTATGAATTCTAAAAAAAGACTTTTAAATAATAACACTTTTATAATTGATGTAAGTAACTACTTAGAGCAGCAGATTTATGGTGATTAGAATGTGAAATATAAACCAGCCTACCATGAAAATCCTTTTCATAACAAAATTCATGCGATGTAACCATATTAACAAGTGTGGTAGATAGAAGATTGTGTATTGAGACTGTGCTAAATAAAAGAGATAGCCAGGGTAAATATGGATAAAGTGTTCAAATTCTTATGGAGTTGAGTCCTAACCATCAGCACACACAACAGGCTTTTGCACAGTTTCTGTATATTTAATTTCACTGACAAAGCATTGGTTTGCTCAGGACTATAGTAGAAGAGAGTGACTCGAGTTATAGGTTTAAACCTGAAGCCACATGATTTCAAAGCAAACCACTGTACCACTCACGTATGTCTACACATATGGTATAAGGCAGTAATGTATTATATGCAACCACACTGTGATAGTAAATACTATATTGCATTTTACCATACAGCCACACCTCCACATATGGTATATGGTGGTAATTTGTTATATTGCACCCACACAATAACAGTAAATACACAACTATGCCTCCTCTGGTATAAGGTGGTAATCATCCACACTATGACAGTAAATACTGTTGTACTTTTACAACAGAAGCAATCACCTTGACACCTATTGTTTTGATTTTTTGTTTTTGTTTTCTTTTTCCTTTCTTCCTTGTCATGTGTTGTGTCAAGATTAAAATAGCTTTGAAAACTCACATTGACAAATGAATCTGATGCACCTATAATTTTTTTATAGGTATTTACGAGGTATTTAAAAATGTTAATTTGTTCAAATCTGGGATTTTTTCTGTTTCTTTTTTTTTCTTTGTGAAATGTAGTTAACTCTTTTCTAAAGAATTTGAAGAGATTCAATAAAACATTTTTCCTTATTAAGCTGGATTTTAAGAGGACATACTTTAAATAGAAACACTTCAAATGGAAGGATTAGAATAAGAAGTTGATGCTGTTTTTGTTGTTATGACTCTCACACCTGTATAGGTTTAGCTGATCTCAAATGATGTTGCTTCTCATTGGAGATTTCTTGAGTGTTTTAATAAAAGGGACTGCATTTTTATCATGTTGCTATGTTTCTGGTGAAAAGAATCAGGATTTGAACTCAAAATACACAGAGTGAAAATTGATACTGCAATGCATTTTGCCTGACACTCTAATGATTCTACAAATCCAATAAACTGAGGAACTTTATTTATTGATTCTGAAAAGATGAAATTCATAGTTGACCATAGAGAGCTGGAAGGAATAGAGCATGACATTTAATCCAACTCTCTAACCAACCTGCTGATTTGCCACCTCGTCATCTCAGATAGGTTATTATTACAACTCTCACCTGTGTAGGTTTAGCTAGCTTCAAGACTGTATCGACTCATAACTTGCCACCTGGGCTTTCAGGTATTTCCTTCCACTCTGGTACTTAAATCTTTCAACCCACTACAGCAAAAAAAGAAAAAAAGAAAAATCATCGACCTCTTGGTCCCTGTGGGCCTCATAGGCTAGTCTTAGGTGTAATACAGCCCTGGCTGGCCTCTTATGAGATTACATCTCATAGCAGAGATTTTGGATATTTCAATGCAAGGGACCTCAATCCTTTCTCAGATGGGTTGGTATCAAGTGGTTTAAAGAGCACATTATTGACAACTCTTGAGAGAGAGGCTGCTCATTGCTAAAGTTGTTTTAACATGTGAATATTTGAGAGTCAGTTACTGCTCATCATTTTACTTCTAATTCTGAGAACCTCCAGGCAGTGTTTGGCTCTCCAAATTGAAATGGTCTGAATTTTTTTTTTAGGTATGGTGTTGGATATTAACAAGCCCCTCTTTAACTCTCCAGACCCCACACCAACTAATTATCCCTCATATAGATGTTGCTATTGCTTCTTGGATTATCTACTCAAGTTGGTGTCATCTATTAATGGATGCATAACACTATTTTATTTGTCAAATTTAAGTTACTCCTCAACTCCCTACCTTAACACCACTTACCACATGCTATAAATTCATTACAATGTTGGATGTATTAATTACTTTCCTCTGCTAATGTCATCTATTAAACCACACTTTACTCTGCAATGATCCCATACTAATCCCTCGTCAACATATTACTCTGAATACTGCCATGTATCAAGAACACCTTTACTCCTACCCTACCTGATTAATCTATTTGTTACCATATTTTTATAAGACATATCATGAATTTGAGAGTAATCAAAATATTGATGGGATTTAGTAATGCAACAAATTTTCTCATTATTAAGCTAGTGTTTAGAACATAACATAAGTTCTTACCTAAAATCTAAAGGAAGGTTGTTGAAAATAAACATTGATGTGGTGGTGGTGATGGTGATAAGTAAAAATAAATTGTTTTTGTTTTGATCCCAGGTCAAATCACTTACTATGTACATTAGTCAATGGCCCAGTTGATATAAAAATAATATTAGTTACAACACTTGATTCCAAATCAAATCATTATTATAAATGTTTCAATATATTAAATAGAACACATGATCTCAGATCAAATCACTTACTATCAAATTCTACATGTCTAATGTCTCAGTAGATGTAAGAATGGTATTAGTTCAGAAATAAAGATTCCTAGTTTATACCTCAGTCAGTCTTTTACTATATAATTATTTGGGAATAAGACATCTGATCACAATTGGAGATGAAACCAATCAGAACAGTATAGATGTAATCATAGAAAAAACTTTTAACACCAACAATAAGGTTAAGTGTGAAAAATGATAGTCGTATTAAAAATATTGTACAGGTTTTGTGATTTTTTTTTTTGTCTACTTCTCTTCAGTGTTTGTAACTGATGTTGTTGACCTGTTCAGCAACTGATCACAAACTAGGTCAATCATTAAAATTAACAATGCTCAAACAATGTTGTCAGTAAAGGATGATAGTTATTTGGTCATAAATGTACAATGAAAGATTTTGTTATATAATGTAGATTTCTAAGATAGGCATAAGAGAAGAAAGTTCAATGGGTAGGCAGGGAGCAGTAATTGTATTGAGCCTTAAGTATTTATTTACCTTAGGAGGTTGAAAGGTGAAGTTGATTTTCACTGTATAAGCTAGAATATGACAAAATACTGTGTATATACACCTATGTAAAGTTATACTGGTAGATAGGTCATATTTCAATTTTACATACACTATAGGCAATTTTAAAAATTAGAAAAATAACATTGTGAGAGAGACCTAGAAAAAAAACTTTAGTTTTAATATTTTGTGCCATACTAATGGATCTCCTAAGATCCTCCGACCTGCCTAAGTTACGAATTGTATTTCAGACATGTTCTGCTTCTATTTGATACTTGATTTTATTTCTCCAAAGAAATGCCCATATATACCTATATACCATTGCCTATATATATATATATATATAATTGCCTCTGTATAGATATTGATTATGTGAATTGTTTCATAACATTTTAGAATAATTGGATGTGCATCTCCCTTGAAACATGTGTAAGGAATTGGATATGATTTAAAAGATAATTTTTCCATCTATATACTTGTTTATATATATATATATATATATATATATATACTAGCAGTGGTACCCAGCGTTGCATGGGATAAGGTATTTTGGAACGCGGGCTGCCAACAGACCTAATCGTGGAAAAACTGCATGCTTGGACAATATGTAAAGAAAATAAACAGAATACTCTGATGGCTGGATAATCTTTAAGATTTTCCTCGATGAAGCAGGAAAAATGCAGGTTTTCACCTAATGCGGGCCCTAGGGGATAAAGAAAATGAATTTTTTTTATGTGCATAACACTCCCTGAAACATAAGTAATACACATGTAAAGTTTGAAAAAAATTGGTTGGGTACTTCTCGAGTTTAGGGATTCAAACTCACAGACACACACCGAGACAGACATCATTGGGGAAGTGACGTAATGCAGACAGTCAGACATACAGACAGATATTATAAGGGCGCGACGTTATATGTATGTATCTATCTAAAAAGAGAAAGACGAAGAATTATAGAGAGAGATCGCTAAATCGTCTAATGTGGTCCCTAGGTCATTGAAAATTTGAAATTATTTTTGCTCAGAACACTTCCTGAAACATAAGTACATAAGTATTACATGTGTAAAGTTTGAAAACAGTCGGTTGTGTGGTTCTCGAGTTTTCGGGATTCAAACTCGCTCACACACAGACAGACATCCTCAGTTTTATATACATGGACTAGCAGAAAACCACCCGGTGGGCGGTTTTCTGCTAGCAAATCTAGTGTATATACTGATATTGTTGAGATTTGGATGAGAAATGTTTTCGGCACCACATGTTCACCATCTCTCGGTGTGTCTTTTATGCATGGATAAATATATATGTTATCTATACGGTGAAATCTTTGAAATAAATATATGTTAAAATGAAAAAGGAGAAAAAGAGATTAGTGACGGAAATATAAACGTTATGATACATAAACGTTATGATATAACGATGGAAATATATAAACGTTTACGATAAAACGATGGAAATAGAAACGTTTATATATAATAAGCCGAAACACTCATAAGCCGAAACACTCGTAAGTCGAAACACTCGTAAAGCAAAACGTATAAATAAAGATTAATGTAATGAATTTGAAAAGCATAGAGATTTGAAACCACGTCTATTTGTTTCCTTGGCATTTTTTACATGACGGACAGACAGACAAACAAATAGAGAAATGCCCATTATATATTATAAGCAGACTTGGCATGGTGTCAAGTCAGAACCGCCTCGAACTGGTTACTTCTGGCTTGTGCAAGGTGTCTCTATAGCAACCAGCGATTCCCTCGACCTCAGTGATCAAAGTCAGTGGAGAGGGGAAGGTAATGTTTCTATAGCAACAGTGTTTCTCTTGGTAGTACCAAAGTGGAGAAAGGAAGGGGAAGGTAATATTTCTGTAGCACCTACATTTTGGTTTTAGGGAAGGACAGACAGACAGACAAATAGAGAAATGCCCATATATTTCTGTGTGTGTATATATATATATATATATATTACACACACAGAAATGTATATATATTTCTGTGTGTATATATATATATATATTACACACACAGAAATGTATATATATGTCTGTGTGTATATATATATATATATTACACATAGAAATGTATATATATTTCTGTGTATATATATATATATATTTCTTAGAACAAAATTATTATTAATGTTTTGCTGTTCATAACAATTGGAATTGAAAAATTACTTTTGAAATTATTAGTTATTTTACTAATGCTTAGATATGTAAAAATGAAGCAATGTTTCTAATAATTGTTTCTACTTTTGGCACAAGGCCAGCAATTACCCAGTACATTACTGGTACTTTATTTTATCGACCCCGTGTGGATGAAAGGCAAAGTTAACCTCGGCGGTATTTGAACTCAGACCGTAAAGTTACGTAACTCCATGCTATGAAGCATGGTGTCCGACTCTCTACAGATTCTGCCAATCCACCGCCCTAATGTCTGTACGTAATGAGGGAGTGAGAGGGGAGAGAAAGAAAGGCAGAGGTGAAGTGACGAAGTGACTCTCTCCTCCTCCTCCTCCCCCATCTCCCCATTCGTCACAACGATAGAGGGGAGGAATGTTAGTGTGTTACAAAGAGAAAGAGTGAGAGTGAGAGAATCAGACAGACTAAAAAGAGAGGGATAGCTGGAGAGATAGAGAGATAGCAACCACGCGCGCACGTGTTTCCACTGTCGGACAGACAGACAGAGAAATTGCTGGTTATATATTATAAGAAGATATATATTAAAACTGGGAAGCTATTCTTGTTGGCCAGGAGTTTTGCATTTATTGCACTTCCTAAACTTGAATGTTTGGTAAGTTTGAAAAATGCATTAACCTTTTCATTATTGTATTTCTAATGACCTTTTTTGAAATTGTAGTTGTTGAAATGTTATGCAAATAAATGTCTATTAGAATATTCACTAGGTAAACCCACTGATTGTCTGTGTCAGTTGAAATAACTGGTTGGAAATAAAGAACAGGATTAATGGAATTAGATGTTGGTGGTGGAATGAAGTACTATAGATATGTGTGATACAGGTTTCCTTTGCAGTATGATAAAGGTCCTTTTCTATAACATTTGTGGTTGCAGCATAGATAAACGGTTAAGAAGTTTGCTTCACAATCATTATATCCCGCTGCATGACATCTTGCTAGTGAAACTAGGTAGATATAAAGTGTTTGAAAACCCACAGGGTGGACTGAATTCAAAGGGCCAGCCTTGTCTAACACTTTGTCAATGCTGAATCTCCCTGAGAATTGTCTGTGGAATGCTCAATGACTTACACATTAATTTCATGAGTGGGCTGTCCCATTCATCAAACAACTAAAACACTTATTGTCTAAATCACAAGAGGTTCATTCCTTCCTATCTGTAACATTTAAACCTTACTTTATCTCTCATTCTACACCAACACTTCACAGCTTTTGTTTGTATTTCTGAAACACATGTTGGTTTTGTTTTCATATGGCATCAAATAGGGAGTTTCGAAAAGAGAGGTGTGTTGTGCTTTTTATCACCTTCCCAACAGTCTTAGCAGCCTAAAAAATTATTGAAATTAGTTTGTCTTCCCCTCCTCTCCTTCCTCCTCCTCCTCCTTTCTTCTTCTTCTTGGTACTTTAATTCACCAACCACCAAAAAGATGAAGTACAAAGTTGGCTTCCAAGTACAACACCACCCTTTTCCCCACTCATCATAACTAAAACTACATATTAACCTGGCCTAAACCTAATTCTCTGCAATATTCACCCCTGCATAGAAACATATTTTGAACCAGGTTGTCTCTTTACTTAACCCTTTTGATACCAACCTGCCTCAAACTGACCCCTTTTTCGATAAGAAAAATTGTTTATTACTAAAGACTTCATACGTACCGAAAAAACAAAAAGAAAAGACTTTCCAACATAATTTTATGTTAAATAACCTTTGTTAATTTACATTTCATACAACAGCTAAATAAAGAGAAAGTTGGATTAATAAATCCCTCCAAATTCTTCATTATTTCAAAATTATTTGAAAACCATAGGCATTAGATTTCATTAAAATGTGTGAAGTTATGCTCCAAACACCAGCTAAATAATATGAAAACTTGTTATTTTTCTAAATCTCTCTAAATTCTTGATTATTTTCAAAATTATTTGAAAATAATAGGTTAATTCTTTTATTAGAACTATGTCAACTGAAAGGTTAATGTGTAAAAAGTTATTTTATAATTTCATATGGGTGTTTCTCTGGATTTTTGCAAAATTGTTATCTTCATCATTGGTCATCATTTTACATGGCATGGGTTGAACTGGTTGGTTGTATTCAGGGATAATATTCTGATTGTTTCTGAAATACTCATAATAGAAAACACAAATTGAATATTAATTTATTCTTTGACACCAATCTGCCCTAAAACGACCTCTATTAAAATGTTCAAATATGAATTCAAACTTTCAACTGAAGTCTTATTATTACATGACAAATAAGTCACTCTTCTTCAACATGTTAACACTTTCATTACCATATATTTCTAATAAAAAATACTGCCGATGATTTTCAATTACTGTTGAAAATAATCAAGAATTTAGAGGCAATTTGTAATATACGTAACTTTTTCGTTATTTATCTCATGATCGCAACATAAAGGTTCTTACATAAAATAATGATGGAAAATTTAAATTTGAATATGAACTCAGAACCTTAGAAGGATGAAAGGTAATGTAATCCCGATGAGGTTAACTTTGCCTTTCATCCTTACAGGGTTGATAAAATAAAGTACCAGTAATGTACTGGGATAATTGCTGGCCTTGTGCCAAAAGTAGAAATAATTATTACATGACAAATAAGGGCAGTGGATTGACAGTATCGGTAATGCATTGAGCATGCTTCTCAGCATAGAGTTACAGCCCTTTATGTACTGAGTTCAAATCTCACCAAGGTTAATTTGCCTTTTATTCGACTTTCTCCTCCCCACTAAATTGGTTGCCTTGCACCTAAATCAGAAACCATTATTACTTGATATATAATATTAGATTTCAGTAGCTAAATATTAGTCTTTTATTATTTAGTTGAAAGTAAGTTATTTCATGAAATAATTATTGATTATTTTCATAATTAAAACACAAACATAGCATATTCTTGTTAGAAATATGGTCATAAAAGGGTTAATCCTTTTGTTAGGAACTCACCTAAAATCGATGCAGGTTCTGAGTTCATATTCAAATTTAAATTTTCCATCATTATTTTATGTAAGAACCTTTATGTTCCAATCATGAGATAAATAACGAAAAAGTTACGTATATTACAAATTGCCTCTAAATTCTTGATTATTTTCAACAGTAATTGAAAATCATCGGCAGTATTTTTTATTAGAAATATATGGTAATGAAAGTGTTAACATGTTTATGAAGAGTGACCTATAAAGCAAACAATAATTAGAATAACAAACACATTAGCGTATAAACTGTGCTTCTTGTTTCTGATCTTTGCTAGAATATTGCCATTTCAGAGAATTAATTATTTCCAGCTGTTTTTGTTTTGTTTATTGTGCAGCATTAAATTCAAAGAAAATTGATATATGATTGTTAAACTAAGTCGTTTTTCTTTTCCTTTGGTCTTGATATTTTATGAATTAAAAGATTTCTTGTCAGTGGTAGCCGCTAGGTCAGTGCTACTTAACTATTCCAAATATGTTATTGTGCTCTGCAAATAATTTGCAGGTGTATATAATTTTGATAAACAGACTTGCTTGATTTTATTATTTAGTTAGAATAATAGTTCCCCACCCAGCCCCACTTATTAAAGTTTGCTAACTTATCATTATCATCATCACAGTTTTATATCCATTCTTCCACGTTAGCATGGGTTAGACGAGTTGTCCTGTTGTGGGCAATGTCAGGTGACCATGTCTTGTTCATACAGAACTGATTTGGGCTTAATTTCTACAGCTGGATGCCCTTCCTAACACCAACTTCATTTACACTGAGTACTGGGTGCATTTTATCGTGGTGCCTACATGACCACCTTACAGTGTGGACTGCATGCTTTTTTGGCAAATTTTATTGTAAATGGTAGCATTCCTGCGATTTTCTTTAGACATTAAAATCATTATACATGACAAAAAAAGAACATTTCACAAATCAAGAGAGAGATAGCTAGAAAAATGATTGACCCGCCCCCACTGTTTATTCCAAACACCCCTATTATTTGTGACCTGAGAGTAGTTGTTGTCATTATCACCCTTCTTATTGTAAGGTGTTGTTATTTGTCAATTAGCAATCAACATAAATAATCAATGTGTCTACATGTGAAGATATTTGGCCTAATAGTTAGGGTTTTGACCCATGGTCATAAGATTTGGGGTTTGAATCCTGGTTCAAGCAGCATGTTGTGTTCTTGAGCAAGGCACTTCATTTCACATTGCTTTTCATTTTGGAACTAGGAGCCCGATAGTTAAAACATTCAAGAAAAGTCCTATGAGATACAACCTCAAAGGAAACCAGTTAAATTTACGTAGCTGTGGGCTGTAATTTCATTTCATTTTTTTTTCTTCGGCTACATAATTAATTTGGTATTATGTGTCTGTAGATGGGTAATGATTCACATTTTGGTACAGAAATAAAGAGCACATTAATCAACATGTGGTACATGATTTCATATAAAGTGTCAAATGATCAAACTTTGTAGACCTCTTCCTTTGATTTCTACCAGGGGATGTGTGGATCACTTGTGGGAATTTTGCACCTTTGTTGCGGAAAGTGTGCCTTAGGGTCTAGTTCTGAGTAAGCTGTTCCCATGACTTTCCTGACATTTAGTGTCATTGTATCAGTTTTAGGACTCTGGGCCTGAAAGTTCTTTAGAAATAGCTTGTGTGTGTGTGTGTGTTGGGGTTCCATTAATGAGTGTTCCATGGTGTGTGGCTTTGTATTTTGAACAATGGAATAGCCTGCTTGTGAAATTAATATGCAAATGTTTTAGCATTTGACAAACGTATTTCTCATGGCTATTCAACACGACGCTATGCGTATTTGAATAGCTGGTCCTTTTCATTAGAAATATAACTGTATTTTGCCAGCAGAGTGAACTTGGGCAATGAGAAATAAAGTGTCTTGTTCAAGGCCACAATATGCCACCATGAATCAAGTGCATCTTTACGATTATGTTCCAAACCCCCAACTACAAAGCCACACACCTTCAGAGAAATAGACAGAATCACCACACACTCATCCTCTTTTTGGTAACTTGTTAACAGTAAAATTAAGCTCTAAAAGGGGTATTTTTTTTTATTTCGGGTTATGCTTATATCTAGACTGAAGTTCAGACCTATTAACTTATTAAAATCAAAAACAGTTACAATTTATAAATCTCAGATCAAACCCTTAGATGCCTGTAAAAAAATGTCCTTTAATTCAAACTATTGAAGCAAGCATTAGCTTGTACAGAGCTAATGTATGAAATATGAGTTAAGTGTATTTTAATGATACTTAATATAAATACAACTCTTTGGAACATCTGGTACATTGATATGCTGTCTCCTCTCTCTCTCTCTGTCATACTACTACTACTACTACTACAGTGGTTTCTGTTCCTTGGAGCTGGCTAGTCTTGTGCTGCCTTCAGGCACTTCCAACTTACTTATCTATCCTCTTATCATCCACTACCCCCAAATCCTTTCTGTTCTGAATGTCAATTTTCTAGAATCCATTGTTGCCCACTTTTCCCTAATGCATCTTTTGCTTTGCAACAATTCAAGTAGAATGTAACTTACATCAATCTTACCAGTCTTGCAGGGTCTGTGAAGGCCCTTGGCACAGCTCTTTTTTCCAGACCAAACCAATAAAAACAAATACTTCTTAAGAGATATTGAACTAAAAAGACTGGTGAGAAAACTTTCTTTGACCATGGTCTGACTTGAGTTTTACTTTGGTTTGGCCTAGATCAGGGTTTTCCAACCAGGGTGATATCACCTGCTGTTGAGCGATTTCAACTGTTGGGTGGGTGATGTGCAACCAAACAGAAAATGATGGGCAACTGGAAGTTTTGGTAGGTGATATAGGATTTTTAGTATTTAGAAGGCATTTCAAATAGTCAAAGGAGATATGCAAGAACCTGTATCAAAGTCACAGGAGAATAAATAGGAATAACTGGACCACATTCTTAGATAAAATATAACCGTGCAAAGTGGTCGTGGAGGTGCCACGGCAAAAAAGCACCAGCCCACACTGTAAATGAGGTTGGTGTTAGGAAGGGCATCCAGCTGTAGAAATCAAGCCAAAATCAGTTCCTGTATGAGCAAGACAAGGTCAGCTGACCGGGAACTGCCCACAACAGGACAATCTGTCTAACCCATGCTAGCGTGGATGTTAAACGGTGATGATGATACACAGGGAATATTTTGATATTTTCTATAGTTTTGAGAAAGGCCATCAACATTCAAATATCTGATTTTGTCACCCAGGTAATGGAAGCTGTCCACTATTTCTATAGAACCCTCTGTGCAATTGAAAGAGCTACTATATTGTGGGCACTTGCTGCTACTTATTGCACCAGAGCACCGGCCACATGTAAAATCTATGTTCTTAGTTAGCTTACCTGTGATCCCACTACATCTTTTATGCACCCATACTTTGCATTTGGGACATAAAATGGAGTTTCTACCTACGCCTTTCCTACACACTGAGCATGGCCATTTCCCGGAAGGGACCGGCGCCTTATTTTCTTTCCTACAAACTAGAACTTTAGTCTTAGCCAGGTTAATTTTAAGGCCTTTTGATTCTAGGCCGTGCTTCCATGTTTGGAATTTCTTCTCTAGCTCGGCCATTGATTCAGCTATGAGCGTTAGATTGTCTGCGTATAGGAGTTCCCATGGGCAGCCGGTTTTGAACTCCACTGTTATAGCCTGAAGGGCAATAATAAATAGTAGGGGGCTAAGAACAGAGCCCTGATGAACACCAACTTTTACACTAAACTCTTCACTATATTCGTTGTTAATTCTGACCTTGCTGACTGTTTCTTTATACATGGCTTGTATAGCTCTCACAAGCCATTCGTCAACACCTAGTTTTCTAAGAGCCCGCCAGATAATGGAACGGGGGACTCTGTCGAAGGCTTTCTCCAAGTCGACAAAAGCTAAGTATAGGGGTTTACTTTTAGCTAGGTACTTCTCCTGTAGTTGTCGTAAATGAAAAGAGCGTCTGTGGTACTTTTGCCTGACACAAACCCGAACTGCATTTCATCTAGATCAATTCTCTCTCTGATTAGTTGTGCTATTACTTTTTCCGTGACCTTCATGACCTGGTCGATTAATTTAATGCCTCTAGAGTTACTCCTATCTAGGGCATCTCCTTTACCCTTGTAACAGTTAATGATGATCCTGTTACGCCAGTCCTTCGGAACAACCGCATCCTGTATGACTTGGTTTACTATCCGTGTGACCATGGTGTGTCCCACTGTTCCAGAGGCTTTCAACATCTCAGCAACTATTTCCGAAGGCCCAGCACCTTGCCCGTCTTCATATCTTTGATTGCCTTACTTATTATACTACCTTCGGCTAACACTGCTGGTCCCTCTATTGGGTCGATGTGGGGGAGACTGTCTTTCTCCCATTTATTCTCCTCATTTAGTAGCCTTTCGTAGTGACACTTCCAAGCTACCTTCTTATCAGCATCAGTGATGGCAAGTACGCCATCATCATTAAGTACACACTTCTCCCCGACAATATCACGGTTTTCCTTGACACATTGCCTAGCAATCCTGAACACCTCACGTTTTTGGCCCTCGCGTTGTAGAACATGCTTGAACTATCTTTCTTCTGCTTCCCTTCTTGTGAAGTACACATAAAAAGTTATTTTGCGAACCGGTAACAAACTTTTACCTAACATTTTTGTATGCTTTTGAGTATTAACGTCAGAGGTGGGCAGTTGAAAATGTTTCCCTGTGAAATTGGGCGATGACACAAAAAAGATTGGGAACCCCTGACCTAGATCCATGGTCTGGCCAAGCACCATCTTAGTTTGACATGTATCCACCTTGGTCTATGACCTGTATCGACTGTAGTCTGAAATATATTCACCCTGGCCTGACCTAGATCCACCATGCTTCCCTTGTAAAGAGTAATTCAGAATTTCTGTTTTGTAATTGTTTGGTAACATTGGGATTTGTATCTCCCAGTACCTGAATATATATATACCATTTTCTGAGAACATTTGTAAAAACTCTATCGTAGTAGTTAAACCAGAATATATATATTTATTTATTTTAGAGAAACTTCTGTGGAAACCTTGTTATTCTGGCCCAAATTTTTTTTTGTTTTCTAAAAAAGAAATTATCCACATATAAACATGTTAATTACAACAGAAGAGAAGTTATTTGGGTTTGATGTTTGTTATATTTTTTTTTTTTATGTTTGTTATATTTTTTCTTTTTGTCACCATACACAGGTAGTCCAGGCTAGTGGAGTGGTTAGGTATAAGATCTGCAGTAATAAGTAAACAAAACAGAATTGTCTAGGAGAAAATATATCCAACAAACATATCACATGAAAAATCAGCACGTGACTTAACTACTGGATCTATAAAACCTCAATTCAAAATGTATTGTCCATTGCAAATGGTGCTTGTAAAATGGAGGTGGGACCTATGCATATATATATATATATATATATATATATGGAGGCACATGGCTTAGTGGTTAGAGCATTGGCCTTGCAATCGAAAGGTTGTGAGTTCAATTCTCAGACCGGGCGATGTTGTTTCCTTGAGCAAGGCACTTTATTTCACATTGCTCCAGTTTACTCAGCTGTAGAAATGAGATGATAGAGACTGGGGTCCCTATCATTCCACTGCAAAGTGGTTGTGGAGGTGCCACGGCAAAAAAGCACCCAGCACTCACTGTAAATGAGGTTGGTGTTAGGAAGGGCATCCAGCTGTAGAAATCAAGCCAGAATCAGTTCCCGTCCCACCCTCGCAAGCAGGGAAAAGTGGACGTAAAATGAAATGATGATATATAAATTTGAGTATGTGCTGGTGAATTACCAACACTTTAGTATACTGTGTAGAGCACTCTACGAAGTGCGCAGGTGGGTCTGTTTATTCCGGAGTAATTTAAAACAAGAAGTGTAAGTCAACAGGTTAAAATTAACTTCGTTTATTCATATTTTCTGTTATATGTACTTTGGTGATAATCATTATGCAACAGCCATGACCTCAGCTAGAATTTGAACAGAAAAAAAACCCAGAAAAACATAATGATGGAACAAAGTTTACTTCTGTAATTTCAATCTTTTGATATGCCCATTGCTGAAGCATGGTGTTGTTTTTTCAAAACACTGGTGGCTTATATAATATTGAATTAGAACTAAACAATATGATTTGTGCATAAATCACACATTTTCCAACAGAAATACTTGAAAAACTAGCATGTGGCTTAATCTATATATATATATATATATATATATATATATATATATATATATATATATATATATATATATATTAAGAACAAAGCAGGATTTCACATTAAGGTCTTTATTGATTATGCACAATTATGACCATTTCATAGATGGGTGGCTCAGGATCCACTTAAATGCTATAGACCTGACTCCAGGCCAATCTGTTCATCAGACTTGTTAAACAAATAAAACCAAAACCTCATCTGAGATTAATATATACACTGTGCCATAGCGTAGTGTTAATTTTGGTATCTTCCTGAGTAAACCATGTATCTACTGAACCACTTAATAGTATGTATGTATGTGTTTGAGTAAATATATGTGTGTGAGAGAGAATGAGTAAATGCATGTGTATAAGTAAATATATATATATATATATATATATACACACATACAAATAATGAATCAAAACATCAAATATGTTTAGAATTATGTGTTTCTTAATAAGCAAGCTCAATAGACTTTATCTAGAGCCATAATAACTAAATGAAAAGATATATATATAGAGAGAGAGAGAGAAAGAGCCATATATCGTATGAGAAACACAGTATATTGTATATATGCCAAAAACATTTCTATAGAAGAATATGTACATAGGTGGAATCATAAGTGAAACCTTATAGCGCTATTTCATGCCAGAAGAGTATCGCTAAAAATCGATCTATGTAATCGATCATCGAAAAATGATCCAAGGACAGCATCTTAAGAGTGGTCAAGTAGGGGTTCTGCTTGTCTTTGTTCATGCAAAGACATTCCTGAGAGAATAATCATTGGGTTATTTGACTAGGTGCATTTTATCATGACCCCATCACTAGAGAGGTTATGTCCTCAACAATAAAGAGTGTCTTTTCTATCGACATGTGTGTATATGCATATATACCCCCCCACACACACACACACACACATATATATATAACCTATGCTAGTGTGGAAAGTGGACGTTAAACGATAATGATGATGATATATACATATAGAACTCTTTGGTTAAAAAGTTTGATTGTAGCCATATGGTTTTGGGTTTGATCTTACTTTGTGCTACCTTGGTAAAGTTTTTTCTAATATAGCTTTGGGTTGACCAATGACTTGTAAGTGAAATTTGGTAAGCAGAAAGTGTGTGGAAATCCATCATTTGTCAATGTATTTCACCATGTCTTTACATTGACACTGCTTTAACCACTGTCCAGCATAAACAATATGTTCCAATTTTGAGTGTTTCAACAAGTCAGGTATATTTAGGGTTGGTATTTTGTTGGTGTAATTTAAAGTGACAAGCATTGTTTAATAAGTGATACTTTGTCTATAAGGAGATGTGTTGGATTAGTGTTTATCTACAGTGGAGGGTGCTAGGTTGGTATTTGTCTACAGTGGAGGGTGCTGACGACATGTATTTAAGTGATGTCTTGCTTATATAAAGATATGGGGTTGGAAGGTGCTGGCTGTGTGTGTGTGTGTGTGGTTGAAGTTAATAATATCTTTATATGGATGTTTGTGGAGTTAGTGTATATTTACTGGTGGTCGTGGGTGGAGGCAGGCAAATGCTCACCAGGTTTACTAGGTTATTTGTCAGCCCTAGTGTATATTTAATAAGTGATATCTAGTTTATATAGAGATGTGTAGAATTTAGTCTCTATTTGTAATAAAGAGTATCAAGTGTAGTTCAAGAATGCAAGTTGACAAAAACCATTGCTATTTAGATTTTATTTCTTATTGTAGGTATAATAATTACCATTCTAATTATGTGACAAATAAAGTAGCTTCTACAATAGTTGCTTGACCTGCTAGAAATAGCAGGCAAATCTCACTTAACTCTTTCATTACATTATTTGTAATGAAAGACTGCCATTGTGTTTCAATTAATTTTGGAAATAATGAAAAATTTAGAGGGATTTAGTAAAATATCTTCTTTATTATTAAACTTGTGTTTGAAAGATATCTTTAAAGTTCTTAAATAAAATGATGTAAGGCTTTAATATAAGGATGAATGCTTTAAAACAGGTAGTTTTGAATCATATGACCAGTGGAAGTTTCTGACAGTTTGGTATAAAAAATGGTTAAACCATGCTCCATACGCTAGAGCCTGGCTAAGGACTACATTAGAAAATGTAGTCCTAGATATTTCTAAGAAAACAGGAGTCACTGTTAAAATGTTTGGTCATGTGTGCTGGTTCAAAATTGAGTTGGTGTTAAACTGCCATTAAGATTATCTATAAATCAATGTTACATTTATATTAACAACTACTGTTTAAGGCCATTTCTCCTGCTAAAGCAAGATTTAGCCTTGCAGGATCCATTATAAGCTTCATATGGGGTCATTTTTGGGGCAATGTTTCACAGCTAGATACTCAAGTGGAACCATTTAAGTCACCTCGTATAACATGCAGGCATACAGTGTAACTCTTCTAAACCAGATATTATTACGCTATAACTATTAGATTATTTATAGAAAAAAATTACTTGTTGGTGTTTCATCAACGCCTTTTCACATATCTAGTTAGTAATATTTAAAATAATAATCCCAATAACTTGCTGATTAGCTTCTATCACCTCTCTGAACTTTAATTCATTTACTCTGTGCTTCTTTTAACACTTATCTGATCATATCTCAAGTGAAATACATTGTTTATGTGTTTCAATTAATTTTTAAAATAAACAAGAATGTTGTGTGGTTGAGTAATATAACTTCTCTCATATTGAGTTTGTGTTCAGAACAAAAGGTTCCTATGTACAATTATGATAGAAGACTTAGATGACTAAAATATAAACACTTTAAAATGAATAGTTTTGTATCATAGAACAAGAGGTGTTCTTAGCTAGGTTAGTACAAAAGGGTTGATGTAATGATCTCACTCCATATTGATGTCAAGTGTCATCACAGTTATTATTATCATCTATATAAGGTAGATCTTTTACAGTTGTATGCCATCCTTGACGCCAACTCATTTTTAAGTATGATACATACTACAGATATTTGTCAAACTGCTACACTGTGGAATGTATTATTTATAGAGGACATAAACAAATATTATTGCTGATGTAAATAGTATTAGTATGAAGACATGGCTTGGGCTGACACGTACACACACCTGTGTGTATATTCATTAACAGGGGAAAATGGTTGTTAAATGATTTATTATATATGTATATATATTATAAAATTAACGAAGATCGCTAGTATTAAGTCAATGATAAATATATATTGCAAGCAGGGAAAAGCGGACATAAAATGATGTTGATGATATATATATATATATATATATATATATATATATATATATATATATATATATATATATATATATATATATATATCATTATCATCACCATTTAATGTCCTTTTTCCATGCTAGAATGGGTTAAACAAGTTATCCTGTTGTAAGACAAGTTAGATCATATGACCATGTCTTGTTTATACAGAACTGTTTCTGGCTAGGTTTCTATAGCTGAATGCCCTTCCTAATGGCAACCACATTTACAATACACACACACATACATATTGTAAATGGACTTCCTTACAGTTTCCGTACGCACACACATATATATATTGTAAATGGACTTCCTTGCAATTTCCATCTACCAGACTCACTTAAAAAGCATTGGTTGGTTGATGGTTATTGAAGAAGACACTTTCTCAAGAGTGCCACACAGTAGGATTGAATCCAAAGCTCTAGTACCAAAGTAAATTTCATTACCACACTCATGCCTGCATCCATATGTGATATTACATATCATACATAATAAAGAATACCACATGAAGCTTGAATTCAAGTGAATCTTATTTCTATAATATAACAATGTTTCTTGAGAAATCCTTTCTTCTTATTTAATCCTTTTAATACTGAAAAACCTGCAACTGCCCCTGGTTCTACAGTACAAAGGTTTTTAATTGCTTATATTTATCTAAAACCCTTTCATTGTAGTTTTATTTTAAAATCCTTGTTAAACTATCTTCTAAACACCAGCTTAAATAATGAGAAAGTTAATACTAAATCCTTCCAAATTCTTGATTATTTAAAAAATTAATTGAAAATCATAAGCACTAACTCTTTTATTATGGGTGACAAATGGGTTAAATTAATATTTCCAAGAGAATATAGGTTTTGGAATCCCCAAGCTCAAACTGTAGCAACTAACTCACCAAAGCAACTGTCTTATTATTCACCTTCACATAAATAAGATGGAAGTTAAGTATGTAGTCTCATGATAGTTGTAGTCTTCAGAGGAGTGAGAAGATCAATGTATTGGCTATATTTCAACAACAACAGCAATGATAATGAAACAGGGCCCTAAATGTTGTAGATGGTGAGGGACAGTTGATTAAATCAACATTATTTAACTGATACTTATTTTATTGATCTTGGAAGGATGAAAAGTAAATACAAACTTTAATAATAATAATGATGATAATCTTTATTTGCCAGAAAAGCAACAGAAATACCAAAATCATTGGTGTTTACTGTTAAAGATAAACATTTGAGGATTTACATTTCTATAATCAAAACATTACTTTAAGGAACCTTTGCCAAGTAGAATTCTAGAAGTATTTTAACTGTAGATTTGGTTGATGCAGCCCCATTAATGAAGGATTAACTTGGGAAATGTGAAACTGTTTGTATTGATTGTAATGAGAATAATGCCTGTGTTATAGATAATTACTAATTTATGAAATCAAGGAGTTCTATGAATAATTTTTCTTTTTTTAATCTATATTGCTTTGCTCTGCAGGAAGGCATAGTTAGGGAGTTAATCTGGGACGTTCGTAAGACCTCTGATACCAGTGACATCTACTTTTTGTTCCTTTTTATGGAGAAAATTCCAGAGATTAAACATTACGGGGAGGAAAGATTAGTTGTAGTGGCTAATGCAATATCAAAGAAGTCGATTTTATGGGTGGAAGGAAATAAGTCAGGAATGCCTGAATGAAGTTGACATGATACCAGCCATGTCTGAAGATCAGAGGCCTCTAGCTGTGGTAGAACAGGCAAAGAGAGGAGACTGTATGCTTGTTTATCAGTGACTTGATGCTAATCAGTTGGTGGGGAAGCAGGCAGTAAAAATAGATAATCTCATAAAAGAATCTAAATGAAAATGATGGTTGTACTGAAATATCTTTCAATGGATGAAACTGTGTACAGGTGTAAGAGAACAGGGCTTGCATGTGGAGCTGAATGTTCAAACTATTTGTAACGACACAAGCATCATCATCCTCACCATCAGAAAGTACAGTGACATGATGTCTGTTACTAACACTACAGTATGTGACATAAGGTCAGTTGCACTGGAGTCATTATGTAACATACAGTTACTGTTGCAATAATAGTATATGAAATTATTCCAGGAAAGGAACTGTCATACCACAGGTTACATTGGGGAGTTGTGACTCCCCAGGATGTGATTGATAAACCAAGGAACATAGCATATACCTCATGTCACATACTGTAGTAACTCCAGTGTAACAGAACTCATGTCACATACTGTAGTAACTCCAGTGTAACAGAACTCATGTCACATACTGTAGTAACTCCAGTGTAACAGAACTCGTGTCACATACTGTAGTAACTCCAGTGTAACATAACTCATGTCACATACTGTAGCAACTCCAGTATAACAACTCATGTTACATACTGTAGTAACTCCAGTGTTACAAACTCATGTTACATACTGTAGTAACTCCAGTGTAACAAACTCATGTTACATACTGTAGTAACTCCAGTGTAACAGAACTCATGTCACATACTGTAGTAACTCCAGTGTAACAACTCATGTTACATACTGTAGTAACTCCAGTGTAACAACTCATGTTACATACTGTAGTAACTCCAGTGTAACAAACTCATGTTACATACTGTAGTAACTCCAGTGTAACAGAACTCATTTTACATACTGTAGTAACTCCAGTGTAACAACTCATGTCACATACTGTAGTAACTCCAGTGTAACAACTCGTGTTACATACTGTAGCATCTCCAGTGTTACAAACTCATGTTACATACTGTAGTAACTCCAGTGTAACAACTCATGTCACATACTGTAGTAACTCCAGTGTAACAGAACTCATGTTACATACTGTAGTAACTCCAGTGTAACAGAACTCATGTCACATACTGTAGTAACTCCAGTGTAACAGAACTCATGTCACATACTGTAGTAACTCCAGTGTAACAGAACTCATGTCACATACTGTAGTAACTCCAGTGTTACAAACTCATGTTACATACTGTAGTAACTCCAGTGTAACAAACTCATGTTACATACTGTAGTAACTCCAGTGTAACAGAACTCATTTTACATACTGTAGTAACTCCAGTGTAACAACTCATGTCACATACTGTAGTAACTCCAGTGTAACAACTCGTGTTACATACTGTAGCATCTCCAGTGTTACAAACTCATGTTACATACTGTAGTAACTCCAGTGTAACAACTCATGTCACATACTGTAGTAACTCCAGTGTAACAGAACTCATGTCACATACTGTAGTAACTCCAGTGTAACAGAACTCATGTCACATACTGTAGTAACTCCAGTGTTACAAAGTCATGTTACATACTGTAGTAACTCCAGTGTAACAGAACTCATGTTACATACTGTAGTAACTCCAGTGTAACAGAACTCATGTCACATACTGTAGTAACTCCAGTGTAACAACTCGTGTTACATACTGTAGCATCTCCAGTGTTACAAACTCATGTTACATACTGTAGCATCTCCAGTGTTACAAACTCTTGTCACATACTGTAGTAACTCCACTGTAACAACCCATGTTACATACTGTAGTAACTCCAGTGTAACAACTCATGTTACATACTGTAGTAACTCCAGTGTAACAGAACTCATGTCACATACTGTAGTAACTCCAGTGTAACAGAACTCATGTTACATAATGTTGTGACTCTAATGTAACTGACTTCAAGTCACATACTGTAGTGTAGTTACAGACATCATGTCACAGTACTCCCTGATGGTGAGGATGATGATGCTTGTGTCTTTGTTAGATTGTCAGAACAGAACTGAAAGAATTAGTTTAACATTTTAAAATGTCCAGTTAATATGGTTTCTGCATTGCTTGATTCTCAGAAATTAATCCAATTCAGTTGGATGGAAAGTCTGAATTAACTATTATCATCTTAAATGTAAATGATATTAGATATCAATTTCTGACTGTAAAGTAATATAAACCAATTGTTTCTAAATGATGTAATAGTAATTATAGCAATTGGAGTAATTAGAGAGGTAATTGTATAGTTTACATGTATAATGACCATTGACGAAGTGCCAAGAGATGCCAGCAAAAGCATGTTGCAGAATTGGAAGAATGAAAAAGATCTGAACAGAAGTTGTAAGAACTGATTTCAAAATACAGAAACTCATAGCGATGACAAAAGTGTGCAACAAGGGGAAGGAAGCTTTTCTGGAGAAGACCTGTCCAGTCTACATTTACAGCTTAGAAAAATAGATGTAATGATGGTGATGATGGTAGTTGGTTATTTGAGAAGAGTAAACAGCAAGTGTCTGTAATCTTATTCATAATCCATCCATCCATCCAACAAATTATGGAGACATGCTTTAAATGTTGTCAATGACCTGTTGCTACATTCTTTGCTTCTTGATGTTTTATGATGTTTAAATATTTTGTTATCATTATTGGCATTGTTGTTGTAATCATTGTTATTGTTACTCAGTTTCTCTCTCTCTTTCTCACAGGATAATCATAAATATTACCAGTCAAAAATTATACAAGATGACCTCATTCATCACTGGATAAATATGGATGAAGGGGTATACCGAAACCACAAAGTTTTATCTGACAACCACAGATTGGCAGCTGTAAGTATTATTGAATGCTGTTTAATACATCCTGAGGCCTGCTTCCTATTCCTATGTGTATGTGTGTGACATTCTGAAAGCTGCTGCATGTATATGTGTCTTTGTATTACATTCTGAAAACTGTTGTGTGTGTGTGTGTACATATATATATATATATATATACACGCACACACACACACACACACACACACACACACACACACACACACACACACATATACACACACACATATACACACATATGTGAGTGTGACATTTTGAAAGCTGTTGTATGTGCATAACCTATATATATATATATATTACACACACACACATATGTGTTTCTGTGTGTGAGTGTGTTTGTGTCCATGTATGTGTGTATATATGCATTGTTGGAATGTTTTGCATGTTTCAGAGTAGAGATTAATTAACCCAATTATTGTGGGTTTTCATCTGAGAAATATTAAGTAGGACTTTAGTGTACTGAAGGTTAACTTCCTAGCATAACTGTCTGTCTGCACTTGAAGCTGTCTGTCATATGAAGTGTTAGATGTTGTCACAACTTATAGTTATTTAACTTTAGTTGGCCTCTTATGAGGTATTTCAGAGATGGTTTCTCACATGTTATGTTCTTATTACAGTTTACAGGTTTTGTTGGCTTCCTAAGAAGTTGTAGTTCATATATGGTTTCTGGACTGTTTTAATGGTAGGGACTCTAGTCCTTATTACAGCTCACACCTCTACAGATTTATGTGGCCTCTTGTGAGGTTTCATCTCATTAGAGGTTTCCAATGTAGTTTAATGATAATGGGCCCAGTCCTATCATATTATTGTTGTCAAAGCTCATAACTATGCAAGTCTAGTTGGCCTCTTATGAGGTTGTATTTGATAGCCAACTTGTCAGGGGTTTTAATGATAGGGGACCTAGATCTATAATCTTAATTTTACAGCTCACACCTTCATAGATTTATTTGGCCTCTTGTGAGGTTGCATCCCCTAAGAAGTTTCTAAGGTGTTTTAATGATTGTGGCCGCAGTCCTATCATGTTTGTTGTTACAGCTCGTAGCTTTGTAGATTTTTCTGGCCTCATATAAGGTTGCATCTCATAGGTGTTTTAATCATAGGGCATCAGTCTTATGATGTTGTTACAGTGCACACCTAAGTAAGTTTAGTTGGCCATGTATGAGGTTATACTTCATAGGTTTCTTGTGTGTTTTAATAGTAGCGATCCCAGTTCTATCATATTATTGTTATAGTTCAGGCCTGTGTAGGTTTACCTTGCCCCCTATGAGGCTGCATCTCATATGTTTTAATGATAGGGGCGCCAGTCATATCATCTTGCTGTTAAGCAAGTTTAATTGGTCTTCTTACAACATGTGAGATTTCTCATGTTTCATGTGAGATTTCTCATGTTTTATAATGGTAGAAACCCCTGTCCTAATATGTTATTGTTGGAAGAATATATCAGGAATTGATAGTTCTTGATTTTAAGAATTTCATTCCACTGTTTGGTGAATTTGGGCACATACTAAACATTTGGGTTTCACTGGGCACATGGTGGACATTTGGATTACATTGGGCACATATTGTTTTACTAAATTGATTAGTTGCAATGTTCTTTTTAGTTAGGACTATTTTTGTTTTGTTTCTGTTGTTAGTTTGTTTTTTGTTCCTCCCCCTTTAGGAAGGGGAAGTTCCTATGCCCTTTACTGGCCCTCCAAGACTGGAGAGATTGATGCTATTTAATGTTCCACTTAAACTGGTGCAAGTCTTCAGTTCATTTCTTTTGGAAAGACATGAATTGAGGGAGAGAGTTTCAGATGGCTGGCATTCTAGGCATGAAGGACTGAGCATTGTGGTTAGTGTTGGGGAGAGAGGGGCTGTGTGTTTGGACACAATATGGTTAATGAAAGGAGGAGGAGAGATGAGTTGGGAGTGTATGAGAAGAGGTGAAATGAGACTAGTTGATTCAATGGAGAAGAGTGAGTTATAGAAATGAAAGAAGAGGCTGAGGTGGAAGACAGCACTTCTGCATGCCAAGTGGTGTGTGGGTGACATTGTGCCAATTAACATGTATATATAGTATCATCTTTTCAATGTAAAATGTTATTAGAGAATGTCTTCTAAGTGGGGACCCAACTAAAATCTGAATATCATAAAACTTTCTCAGATATTAAACAAACTTGCATAAAATCTGAGAATTTTGGAGTCTTGTAACAGCTCTTTTTAAAATAAATGGAGTTGTGAGTTATATTTAACTGCAGAAACAGACTTAGACTAGAATCATGATAGCTTCACAATCTCTGTAACTTAATAATACCTTAAGTCATTGAAGATCTTCAATCTATGAAAAATAGCAACTGAATCTCTTTTATATCTCACATCTGTTTTATAAAAGGCAAAGGCACATTAATGAAACCCTAGATATACTATGTCTGCGTAAAAACAATTCAATGGTCATGGTTTACTCATTTAGCATTTACATTACTTTATATTTACTATTGTATTTTCATGGTAAACACTTTATTTCACATAATTATTTCACATAATAACAAATCTATGAGATTTGATATTATTCATATTGAAAACAATACCTTAATATAAGTATGAGTATCTGGTTTGAACAGAAAGAGGTGAGAGAATTCTGGCCAGATATAGCCAGTTTAAATGCTAAAGGGTTTAGTGGCCTTTGAATATAAATCTGTGGTTAACATTTTACATACTTATGCAGTAAAACACCAACAAACACTTATTTTCATTTAGCCATAAAGGCAAATTATAACAAATGGCTTTAGCATTGGCAACTCAAAATTGTTCCAGGTTGAAAGGATCGGTAATATTTTACAAATAATTCCAATACATTGTGCACACACAAGCCAACGGAGACCACTTGATCTGCTTCTACAGGGCCACTTAACTTGTTAATATATCAGCTAAATCTCCCTTATATTACATCTATCTTAATAAATGAAGAAGACATTAGATAATATAGGTCTTAATACAAAAACAAAGTTAGGACACCTAGCTGGTCTTTGGTAATACAGCAACAACACATGCAAGAAGATGCTGCATCGAATAAACATTTGTACCATTAACCTCAACAATCATGTGTCTAAGCTTCAACCTGTGACAGTGGAGACTTCCAGCATTCTTGGTACCCTCCCCCCTCCCCTGGACCATATCCCTGTTCACTGCTATCAGAGTGGAGTTGGCTACCTGCATGTGTAAACCCTGCGAGGTGGAATGGCTATTCCAGCATGTCTCCCTTGCTGTCCTCCAGGACCATAAAGCAAACTGACTCTCAAGTTTCATTTATGGTGGTGACATATGATTTACTTCCATAAGCATGAGAAACAAAGCATACACACTTAACTATATAAATAACACATCATAGTTATGTTATCACCTGTCACATTAACCTCTACAAATACTGTCTGCACAATAATTATATCCCATTAACCTCCACTATCACTGTCCAACTACCATTCTCTCTCTAACTAACCTCTGCCATCACTTTTGTTAGTCCCATTTTTCCCAGAATGATAGCACAGTTGCTGCTGATCCCCAAGCTTAACACCAGAAGGATAAATGTTAGTTGGTAGGAATTAAAAATATGCTACTTTATAGAAGAAAATTGTATAGAAGTTCTTTAAAAAAATGTAGACTTGATAAAATTAAAATTATAAACCTCTTTTAAAACATTTTCACTTTAATTATTTTTCATTTCTCAGCCAGTGAACATAAATTTCAAATTTAGATTTTTTGGACATACTGTAGTGAATTTAACAATTGCTACTGGAGGTAAGTTATTTTTTCCTTTTATTTTAAAGTTTCTATTTCTATTTTATTTGTAGTTTTTTCATTTATTACATGTTGCCAACTATTAAGAATTAAAATCTTATACCACTTATATCTCACATTCGGTTATGGTCAGTGATCACGATATATGATTCATTGGAAATATACTTCATTACAAAATCAACAAAATGTTTTGTAGCACCAATCATAGTCTTTTGAAAATATAAAGCAAGATATATTTCAACGAGTTGAAATGATATATCCTTAAGAGATTTAAGATCACACAGAAATAATAGATTGAGTGACCATGTAGATGTAATGTGTTATATATTATAGCCATACCTTTGATATGAGTAAGCAGTAAACTAGCTCAGATTACTGTTCAAACAACCTAATTACTTTTAGTAATGCTTCAGTTGACTGACATATTTGAGGAGTTATCTACTTTACTTGTGGTTTTTTATAAACTCCAACGACAGTCATTTTCTTCACATTTGCATACACAGACACTCACATACATTCCCTTATTCACAAGTTGAAGGTAGTATAATAAGTAAGGCAATCAAAGATATGAAGACGGGCAAGGCGACTGGGCCTTCGGAAATAGTTGCTGAAATGCTGAAAGCATCTGGAACGGAGGGACACACTATGGTCACCCGGATAGTAAACCAAGTCATACAGAATGAGGTCGTACCGAAGGACTGGCATAGCAGCATCATCATTAAATGCTACAAGGGTAAAGGAGATGCCCTAGATAGGGGAAACTATAAAGGCATAAAATTAATTGATCAGGTCATGAAGGTCACAGAAAAAGTTATAGGGCAACTAATCAGAGAGCGAATTGATGTGGATGAAATGCAGTTCGGGTTTGTGTAGGTAAAAGTAGCACAGACGCTCTTTTCATTGTACGACAACTACAGGAGAAGTACCTAGCTAAAAGTAAACCCCTATACTTAGCTTTTGTTGACTTGGAGAAAGCCTTTGACAGAGTCCCATGCCCCATTATCTGGTGGGCTCTCAGAAAACTAGGTGTTGATGAATGGGTTGTGAGAGCTATACAAACCATGTATAAAGAAACAGTCAGCAAGGTTAGAATTAACAACGAATATAGTGAAGAGTTTAGCGTAAAAGTTGGTGTTCATCAGGGCTCCATCCTTAGCCCCTCCTATTTATTATTGCCCTTCAGGCTATAACAGAGGAGTTTAAGACCGGCTGCCCATGGGAACTCCTATACGCTGATGATCTAACGCTTATAGCTGAATCAATGGCTGAACTAGAGAAGAAATTCCAAACATGGAAGCATGGCCTAGAATCAAAAGGCCTTAAAATTAACCTGTCTAAGACTAAAGTTCTAGTACGTAGGAAGGAAAATAGGGCACTGGTCTCATCTGGGAAATGACCATGCTCAGTGTGTAGGAAAGGAATAAGCAGAAACTCCATTTTATGTCCCAAATGCAAAGTATGGGTGCATAAAAGATGTAGTGGGATCACAGGTAAGCTAACTAAGAATATAGATTTTATATGTGGCCGGTGCTCTGGTGCAATAAGTAGCAGCAAGTGCCCACAAAATACTAGCTCATTGCATTGCACACATGGTTCTATAGAAATAGTGGACACCTTCCGTTACCTGGGTGACAAAATCAGCAGTGGTGGAGGGTGCTCTGAAAGTACAGTAGCTAGAGTCAGAACGGGATGGAAAAAGTTCAGAGAGCTTATACCACTATTGGCCGCTAAAGGTTTCTCTCTAAAAATGAAAGACAGGCTGTATGATGCCTGCATATGAACAGCAATGTTACATAGCAGTGAGACTTGGGAATTGTGTGCAGAGGATCTACGCAGACTGGAGTGAAACGAAGCTTGCATGCTCCGTTGGATGTGTAATAGTAATATACGTGAACGGCAAAGCATAAATGAACTAAGTGAGAAATTAGGAATAAGAGGGATCAGATACTGTTTACTCGAGAGAACACTACGTTGGTATGGTCACGTGATGCGCATGAAAGACGACAGCTGTATAAAAAAGTGCAGGGCGATCAAAATAGACGGTAGCCACGGAATAAGCAGACCCAGAAAAACCTGGGACGACTTGATAAATTCCGACCTCACACACTTACACCTCTCCAAGACATTGTCACTGGACCGAGATCTTTGGCGCTACAGAAGACCCGCCTTGCCTAAGTGCAAAGCGAAACCTACAGTCAGTAGGCACCTCTGACCAAAATACACCCCCGTCCCACTACCCCGACCCCATCCACACCACCCCCTTTCGATGTAAAGTTATGTTGGTACCACAACATCCAGTCCTAAATAAATGATGTCGTGTAGGTGTCACGACAAAAAACACACAGTCCACGCTGTAATGTGGCCATGTAGGTAACACGGTAAAAACCTCCCAGTCCACACTGTAAACGTGGTTGGTGATAGGAAGAGCAAACGGTCCTATACGAGCAAGACAACCAATCTTGCCTCAAGTGGGAAAATCTCTGTCCAAACCCATGCTAGCATGGAAGATGGACGTTAAACGATGATGATGATATATATATATATAAAGTTCAGGAACCTACTACGTCGAAAGATTTCTCTCTTCAAAAGGCCAGCTGTATGAAGCCTGTGTGCAAAATGTTGCATGGTATTGAAACATGGGCAATAAACATAGAAGATATACGAAAACTAGAGGGAAATTGAATTTTGCTCAATTGGATGTGCTATGCTAATGTCCATGAACAATAAGGCAGGGGTGTGCTGCGAGAGAAGCTATATATATATATATATATATATATATATATATATATCCCCCCCCCCCGTCCCACCACCCCCACCCCATCCACACCACCCCGTTCTATGTAAAGTTATGTTGGTGCCACACCATCCAGGCCGAAACAAATGAGATCGTGTAGATGTCACGGCAAAAAAACACACAGTCCACGCTGTAATGTGGCCGTGTAGGCAACACGGTAAAAACCTCCCAGACCCACACTGTAAATGTGGTTGGTGTTAGGAAGGGCATCCAACTGTAGAAAACCTGCCAGACAGTCCTATGCGAGCAAGACAATCACTCTTGCCTCAAGTGGGACTACCCCCGTCCAAACCCATGCAAGCGTGGAACACGGACGTTAAACGTTGATGATGATGATGATACACACACACACACATATATATACTGGGTTTAAGGGAGAAACTAGGTTTATGAGGAATCTGAGGTGGTGTACAAGAGAGAAGACTGTGTTGGTATGCACATGTGATGTGCATGGATGAAGACTGATGGGGGAAGAAGTGCCAGTAAATGCCAGTTGCAGTAGAGACAGATCACTGAGGTGATGAAGAAACATGGCAAGTGGAGAAATGCTGTGCTGAGAAGAACCTGGCCAACACAGTATGGAAAAATGGATGTGAAAACGATGATGATGATATATATATATATATATATATTTACACACATAAAAAACGATGATGATGATATATATATATATATGTTGGTACCACAACATCCAGTCTGAAACAAATGAGGTCGTGTAGGTGTCACGACAAAAAAACAACACACAGTCCACGCTGTAATGTGGCCGTGTAGGTAACACGGTAAAAACCTCCCAGTCCACACTGTAAACGTGGTTGGTGTTAGGAAGGGCATCCAGCCGTAGAAAACCCGCCAGACAGTCCTATACGAGCAGGACAACCAATCTTGCCTCAAGTGGGAAAACTCCCATCCAAACCCATGCAAGCGTGGAAGATGGATATTAAACGATGATGATGATGATGATTTACACACATAATAAAATGCACCCACCCCTCTCTGTAAAGTGGTAGAGATGGTTTCATGATAAAAAGCATCCATTTCATCCTCTAAGGTGGTAGCACTGGTGCCGCAATAAAAAGTGCCTAATCTTTACTGTAAGGCCAAAACAAAAAGCACGTGTAAGGTGGTGGAGCTGGAGTCACAATAAAATGCTCCCAGTATACACTGTGAAGTGATTGGCATCCAGCCATAGGAACCAAGCTAAAATTGGAACATGCAAGCAAGATGTAGTCATCTGACCAGTCTAACTTCAGTATGTGACAACCTGTCTAATTCATGCAAGCATTAAGACTAGGCATGAAACAGTGGTGGTGATGATATTGAACACACAATGTTATGATCTTGTCTAACACCTTGACCACTATATATCACACATTCACGATATGAAGAGAAGAATCATGTATGAAATTTTATATAAGCATAATGCTCAGAAAAAAAAAACTTCACTATTACTAATAGTAGTACTCAATGTTGATTTTGGAAAGTGATAACTCAATTAGAGAGCAATTTCTTGGCAAATAATACTTGCAATTCAACATTAATATATTATTTGAAATGCATTTATATTTTGTGTGTGTGTTCTTGCTTTTGTCCCATAATGCAGTAGTTCAACAAATATAAATCAATAATAAGTAATTGATTGAAATAAGTACTAATATCGATATGATCACTGAAACTATTTTAAGATGTTACTGAGTGCTGCATGGCTGGAACGAAAATCAGTGCTGCAAAAACTGAGATACTCATTCTCTCAAAAGCCTGTGCAGTGCACTCTACATGTGAATGGAGTTCTTCTGAAGCAGGAAGAGAAGTTCAAGTATCCTAGGGACCATGTTCATGAGTGATGGACGGCAGGATGCTGAATTAAGTGCAAGAAATGCAGGAGCTAGTGCAGTAATGTGCCAGCTTCAGCAGAAGGGAGGTAGCTGTAAAAGCCAAACTCACTATCTTCAATTCGGTATTCGTGCCAACTCTTACCTATGGTCATGAATCTTTTGGTAATGACCAAAAGAATACAATCGCGCATACAAACAGCTGAAATGGGGTTTCTGCGAAGGGTCTTTGGAGTAATGTTATTCAATAAAGTGTGTAGCTTGGAGATCAAAGAATCATTTCAGGTAGAGCTACTTCTCCAAATTTGTTAGGAAAGAATCACTGGACAGATTTTATGAGCAAAACCAACTGGCAGGAGACCCTGGGGTAGACCCCAAGCAAGATCATTGGATAACATCCATGAGCTTGGCTGGTCTCTCTTGGGGATCCAGTTGGAGACGGTTGCTTGTGACAGGACCCGCTGGAAGGAGCATTTGAAGACTCTGCCCCCACCCCCCCAGGAATAAGTGGGTGAAGAAGAGGCTTCTTTATGACTGCAATGACTGAAATCAAATTTGTGATTGATCCGATTCATTTTTATTGCTATTATTCATTTACTTTTTTGAATGCATGTGTATGGAACTAAAACATCTCTGCACCTCACCACCCTTAAACATGAACAGCACACAACCAGAAGAGCTCTCACGTTTGCTCTAAATGCTAGGCCTCACTATCACTGAGAATTTCTCATGGCGAACACACATCCTAAACGCAGCTAGAACTGCATCTAATAGACTGACTCTTCTCGTCACAGCCAGAAAATACTTCATCCCCAACAACCTCTGACTCTACAATGTTCAAGTAAAACCCATAATGGAGTAGTGGTCACATATTTGGGATGGTGCTGCTACCACACACACACATCCTCAAAAAGGCCTCTCATCTGATTGGCCTAAAATAAATGACAGACATGCTCTAGCCTCTGGCTCACATTTCTACCACTACTTCAAGGGCATCTGCTCCTTGCAGCTGGCTGACCACATGCCACTTTCACTCAAGCACACCTGTCTTACTCATCTCTCTTTTTATTATTCATATTGTACCCAAACTCCAAGGCCTTGCACTAACCAATATACTCAGTCATTCTTCCACAGAATGTCTTCCTTCTGGAATTCTTTTCCTGCACATGTCTTTCATGTATGGAGTCAACTAGCAACAATTTAAACTGAACATCAATTGCTTCAATCTTATGGCCCTCTCAGGGAGCCTGCAAAGGTCATAGGCATAACCCCTTTCTGCATACTTAGGGGAAAAAATATCATGAAAATCGCTAATTGAATGTGAATAAAAAATGATACATGAGTGACATGATGTATACTTTTTAATGTGTGTGTATGTGCGAATGAGTGTTTATTATTATGTGTGTATCCTCTCCACACACACATACGTATTTACATACATATTTAGGTATATATATATTGACTGCTATTTTTTTTTTTAATGAAATAACTCTTGATATACCATAAATTGTTCAAATGACAACTGTGAAATAAGGAAAATGTTGTAGAGAGAGAAACAGGGGTGATAAGTTTTGAGGAAAGAGAATGACATCATGACAACAGAGAGTTTGAGGAAAAAGAAGACTGAGAAAGAGGGGAAAATATAAGAGAAATAGCAATAGAGAGTGAATGAAAAATGAAAGCAAATGAGTAATGGGAACAGAAGTAAAACACACAGTCTGAAATGAGGTAGGGAGAAGAAATGGCCACACACAAAGTTTTAGAAATATATATTAGATATATTCCATTCTTCAATTTCAAATTTGTTTTTCTATGCTTACATAGGTTCAGTAGATCTCTAGTACAGTGTTTCACCATGATTCACAGTCCATTAGCATCTTTGTGAGGATTAGACTCTGGAGATAAGTTTTCACCACTTTGTCTCATGCTTTTCTTAGTCTCCATCTCCAACAAGCTCCATCTATTTAAAGTGCTCAACACCTTTTACATTATCATCCTCCATACACATCACATGCTCACCTGAGTTTAGATTTCTGTCTTGCATACAACACTCGATTCTTTTTATATCCAGTTTTACTTTCAGCTGATTTTACTGTCATTCATGCATGCTGACATAACACATCTAGCCAAACATGCTGATGTCATTTATTTCCCACATTGAAGGTCTGTGCCTTGCCACCATTCACCATCCCACTACATATACAAGTAAAAATTATCCTTTATTCTATGAGAGAAACACTTTATTATCAGTAGAATTCCCTGAAATGTTTCCACCTTGTTCTTACTTTGACAACTATACTTTCAGCGCTTCCACCACCTGTAAGTAATCATTAAGTTGATCATTTAGGTAACAAAATGAATCAACTACTGATATGAAGCTTTCAAATGCTTAGAAAGAATCTATTTCATGAATACTCTAAATGCTAACTACTCTTGCCACATATTACATCTACTTTTACTGCAATCCTGCCTGTGATCCTACTACATGTCTTGTACATCCATAGGTAGATTGTAATCTGTTCTTTTTCTGCATATCAAGTATGGTCACTTTACAAATGATAGAGTTATTTCTTCTTTTGTGCTAACCAATATTTAGTCTTTGCTAGATTTCCATTGAGGCCCTTGATTCCCAGCTTTGTTTCCACATTTGAAAGTTCTTTACCAAATCTTTAGCTGATTCTATGAGAATTAGGTCATCACATAGATAACTCATCTTAAATTCCTCTGATATGATGTGGGGTACAATAACCCTTTTCTGAACATATTCCGAATGAAATACACTCAATTTCAATTAATTAATGAAGGATTTTCAAGGAGTTACAAACATTAAGATAGTAACTTAACATATGGTTCATGTATAAGATTATGTTGATAGATTTTTTATTTAAATATAAACCCTTTAAAATGGGTGCTTTTTTTTGTAGAACCAGATCCAGTTTTGAGCAGGTTGGTATCAAATGGGTTAATAATCAGGAGAGGGTTGCATGCTGATGTACACCAACATGCATGCTAAATTATTCATTAAACTCCTTATTGACCCTCATTTTGCTCATGGTACCTTGGTACATGACTTATACAGCTCTCACAACCCATTCATCCTTCTGTAGTTTTCTTAGTGACCACCACACTACAGAGCATGAAACCCTGCCAAAGCCTTCTCCAGCTTGAAATAAGCTAGGTCGAATGGCTTATTCCTAGTTTAGTATTTCTCCGGTAGCCTTTCCTGGTATAAAACCAATCAGCTCTGCTATAGTTCTTGAAGTAACTTTCCTCACATGACCATCTATTTAGTACTTCTGTAGTTGCCTATCTTCTGAGTATATCTTTTGTTCTTGTGACAACTGATGAACAGATATGTTTGACATTGGCTATGACACATTCCTTTACTACCTCATTGACTAGTTATGACCTACTTCACCAGATATTTTAAATATCTCACCATCTCTTCACCTCACATCCTTAATCACACTTTCAGTTGCTTTCTTTACACCTGCACACATGCATGCTCTCATACATTGGGACTCAGAGAGAGAGATGGTGAATGAGAGAAATTTTGTATAAGATTTGTAATTAATATACCAAAAATAACAAATAATATATCTAAGACAAAATATTATTCATGTAGCTAGCCAATCACAAAATAGAATTCTGGACGAAAATGTTTTTAAATAGGAAATAATGGCTATATTCATTTACTCTTTTATCTATACTTTACTGGTTTTGGTCATTAGACTGTGGTCATGCTGGAGCACTGCCTTGGAGGGATCTAGTCGATCATATTGACTCCAGAACTTATTTTTGAAATCTGGTACTTATTTTATTGATGTTTGTTGTTGAATTGCCAAGTCGTAGAATATAAACACTGTGACACACACGTACATATTATATGCTGGGCCTCTGCAGTTTCTACCAAATTCCACACATAAGGTATTGGTCAACCTATGGCTATAGTAGAAGACACTTGTCCAATGCATCATGCAGTGGGACTGAACTCAAAACCGAGTGGTTGTAAAGCAATCTCCTTAACCACACAATCATGAAGGGAGAGATTAAAAGAATTTAGTTTGGGGTTATGGTCAAACTGGTTGAGGGTATAACTGAATAGTTGAGAAATTTATTTTGCACACACACACGCCACGCCATGCCACGCCACATGCGTGGCAGTCTTCCATCCAGTTACCATCTACCAAATTTCACTCACAAGGCAGTCAGCTCAAGGCTACAGTAGAAAACACTTGCCTAAGGTACCATGCAGTGGAACTGAAACCACTACTATATGGCTGCAAAGTGAACTTCATGATACAGTCATTCTTACATCTTTATTGTTAAACATTTATGAAAAAATAATTATATAAAAAATTAATACTTTATATTTATTATCAAAGATAAAAGGATACAATTATTTATGCCTGTAACCCACTCTGAAAATGGACTGTATTATAAAATTTTGTAATGCTAATTATTGACCAATAAACAAAATAAAATAGAATATGAAAATAAATAGAAATATTTTCCGTTCAGAAATTTACATAGTTGAAATTAATTCATTATTTTCAAAAGAAAAAAAATCTAATTCTAGAAGTTATTCACACACATGCATACAAATGTGTATATATATATATATATATATACACTCATATACACATCATCATCATCCTTCATCATCATTTTACGTCCGCTTTTCCCTGCTTGCAAGGGTGGGACGGGTCTTATTCAGCACAGCATCTCTCCACTCGTCACGGTCCTTCGTCATCTCCACCGTCAGCTTCAATGATCTGAGGTCTGTTCTCACCACCTCCGCCCATGTTTTTCGTGGTCTACCTCTACCACGTCTTCCTTCAACTGGCATTTCCTGGCACTTCTTCACCCATCGGTCATCCTCCATGCGCATCACATGTCCATACCACCTCAGTCTCCTCTCCCGTACACTACATTCTATCCCTCTCAGACACAGTTTCTCACTCAACACATTTATGCTGGGTCGTTCATGCACATTTACACTGCACATCCACGGAGCATGCTTGCCTCATTTCTCTCCACCCGTTGCATATCCTCTGCAGTTGCTGCCCATGTCTCACTACCATGCAGCATCGCGCTCCTCACACAGGCATCATATAACCGTCCTTTCGTATGCAGGGAGAAACCCTTCTTCATCAGCAGAGGAAGCAGCTCCCTAAACTTCACCAGTCTTTGGGTATGACACCACCATATATAGCCTGATTGATGATGCGTGCAACCAGTTTAGTGCCTATGTCCCCTGATGCCTTCAGCATCTCAGCAACTATTCCCGATGGTCCAGCAGACTTACCATTTTTCATTTCCCTGATCACCTCTTGGACCCTATATTCGTCAATCTCAATAGCTGGTCCCTCTGTCGGATCTACTAAGGGTAATTTCTCTATCTCCCATTCGTTCTCCACATTCATCAGTCTCTCATAATGACATTTCCAGGCCTCCTTTTTCTGATCATTCGTGACACTAAGTACACCGGCATCATCCCGGACACATTTATCTCCAACAACATCCTGATTTGCATTGACACACTGCCTTGCAATGTGGAACACCGCACGCCTCTGATCTTCCCGTCACAGAACATTGGCAAACCTCCTACTCTCCGCCTCCCTGCGTGCTAAGTACACTTGGCGTCTAGCTTCTCTCTTAGTGGCTGTATATTCTTGCCTACTCCCACCCTTTTTCCAAGCCTTCCATGCTAGTCTTTTGTCTCTAATGGCCTTATATATATATATTTATACACATTTATATACACATATATAATTATAAATGTTTGTCTATGAACCTAATTGATTTTTTGGCAGTATTCTTCTAGCCAGATTTGTAGTTCCTGTTAGAGATAGAATATGGTGAAATATTTTCCCTATTGCATAAAATGGAAAAATTAATCACTAGTTTACAGTTGCCCTTGTTATCTTCATTGTTATACAATGTAATTATATTGGCATTTCTGATTTCATTTGGAATAGTTTCCTGTCTCCACCAAAGGATCCTATATATGGGGTAAAATAATGTTCCTATTCTCTTTAAGTAGCAGCAAAACAAATATTTTAAGGTTATTTTCTATGCTAAAGCAGGGCTTAGCTTGGTGGGCCCTATGGCAAGTTCTCCACTTTGCCTTATCTGCATTCCTTTTCACCAACCCTCTGGCTTTCTTTTCTTCCTACATCTTTCCAAAACATGTCGTTTTTGGTTTTCTCCTGCCTCTACTTCCTTCCACATTCATATCCATCTCTCCTCTCACACAACCTCTTTTATCCTTTCTCAACACTTTCATTCCTTTTTTTTTGCATTTATCATTGACTTTATTTGCATCCTCTTTATATTGTAATTCATTGTTTGTTTTTCTATCTTTGAGTGATACTGAACCATTCACATTTCTGTTCTTTCTAGCCTTTTCTGTTGCTCTAAGTGCAATACCATTGCCTTTCTCCCGTAAATCATGACACATCTTACATCTGCAGCATACACCATTTCGTGCTTATTTGGTTTAGTAAAGGTATACTTAATATTTGTGTATCACTGGAGACAACTAAAGACTTTACACCAGAAAGGGCACCTGGCCATAAAACATGCCTCAAAAAGAACCACTTTAAGGAGCACAGCCAGAATACTGTCATTCTCTTCTGATTAGATATTAAATAGTTCATGTGTAGTGTCTATGAGCTCTCCAACAGTGGAGTCAGATACTTGGTGTATCATTTTTGAGAACTCTTCTACAGTGGTGTCAAATAGTTCATGTTTAGCTTTTGAGAACTCTTTTACTGTGTAGTGAGATAGTTCCTATAAAGCTTTTAAGAGCTTTTCTACAGTTAGATCTTTATATAGTTCGGTCTTTTTAGGGAGTGATGGATTCGTGTTACCCTGTTGATTGTTTACATGACGGTAACTTTGTAATTTGATAATTCCACCTCAGACAGTTTTGATATCAAGAATGGAGTCAAGCAGGGTTGCATACCTTCCCCAACACTATTTGTGATATATCTTACCATCTTACTGCTGTGTACATTCAAAGAAACACCTTGTGAAATCTCTGTACGCTGGAGAACAGATAGATTTATGTTCATCTTAGCAAAACTGAGTGCAGAAGTCTCATGGTATCAGATTCCACTATTAGGCATCTGTTTTTTTTTACTGACAGTGTAGTACTAATTGTGTGCAGTGATTCAACCCTGCAAGAAATGTTTGGCAAAATTGCTTTAGAATATAAAGACTTTTCACTAGAGATCAGCACATAGGAGAGAGCTATCTAATCACAATGAAGCACTGTTCCTATTCATATCTTATTGAATAGATGTTCATTGGTAACAATTGGTATGTTGTCTTGGGCTCTACTTTTACATCATTGGTATCTTTAGATGAAGAGAACAATATTAGGATAGGCAAGGCAGTCATAATATTTGGAAAGCTTACAAACTCAATACAAAGACTAAGATCAGAGCCTCATAGGCTCATGCTGTATTATAAGTCATGGACTAATCACTCAAGACTTGTAAATAAGCTAAGTTATTTCTGTTTATGGTGTCTCCCTAAGGTCTGAGGCTTGTCATGCCTAGGTAAAATCATTAACATCAAAGTGTTGCAATTAGTGGAACTGCCAAAATGGGTGTCAATCCTGCATAAACGACACTTATATTGGCTCGGCCATGTTTAATGTATTGAAGATTAGTGGTATTCGTCAAAGAGAAGTAAGAGTGGAAGAAAGGCCCAAGCTGCATGCAAAAGGCTTCCGTTGAAGCAACCTGATCAAGTACCATATTGATTACAAGAAATGAGAAAGTGTTGCTAATGATTGAACAGCTTGGAGGATGCCAATCAACAGGTGTCATTATTGTGAAACACCTGTCAAATGCAAGAGACTGTCATTGTTAGGAATGGGTTTTGATGTCCAGGAATCAGGAGAGGTTAGGGGACCAATAAGAGGAGTTAAAGAGGTGGAGGGTGTGATTGTTATTAAGGATGCTGGAAGTAGGGGGAGTTAGTTGTGGAAGGTGTGATTGTTGTAAATGACGTTATTGAGGTTGAGTGAGAAGTAAGAGGAATTAAAGAGGTGAAGTGCGTGATTGCTGGTAAGGATGTTGGAATGAAGGGCAGCAACAAAATGTGACCTAATTATGAAATGAGTCCCATGAGGCGGATGCAGGTGGAAATGAGGTAGCTGAGATCATTGGATTTGGGGATTTGGGTAAGGAATTAGATTGTGGAGGTATGCAGTGTGCAGATAGTGAGGTTGATGGCAGTGAGAGATAGGGTGGGTGGTAGATACGAGTTAGTAGTGGGAGTACAGAGTACTATATTTGATGGCATATTTCCCCACCTCCAACATAAAATCCCCTTCCCATTTCAGCAGGGAATATTAAGAAGGAAAACATTAACCTATCAGATACCTCAACTTTGTATATAAGACTTGGATGAGTTGTGGAGGATATTTTTAAGACAATTTTTTTTTTTTTTTTTTTTTTTTTGAAGGAGGGAAATCTTATATGCAATCAAATACAGTAATGTGTGACTGAAAAGGAAGTAGAGGAATTGCTTAAATGCCTTTGCCTTTTTTTTTCAACTACTATCTCTCCACATAACCTTCCTAACACATCATACTATGGCACCTAAAACACCTCCAATCTAACCTCATAACTTCCCATATTTTCTCCATCACCATAACAAGAGGAAAATACTCAATACCAAAGTAGTGTGTAAATATTTATTAGTGTTGAAATTAATCTGGCCTAGGATATATATAGCCTATTTTATGGCTGTGTGTGTGTATATATATATATGTGTGCACATGGATGGAGGTATGTATGTGTAATGTGTGTGCGTGTATATTGTGTGTATATATGTATGTGTGTGTGTGTGTGTGTGTGTACTTTTTGTGGTAAATCTAATGCAAGTATAACCACAGTTTTTTAAATTAGAAGTTTTTACTGGGAAAAGAATGAAATGTAATCATTTTCCAGGTGGATTGGCAGTATCAGTAGAGGGTCGGATGCCATGCTTTGCAGCAAAGAGTTATGGCCCTTTATGGTCTGAGTTCAAATCTTGCCGTAGTTAACTTTGCCTTTCATCCTTACGGGGTCGATAAAATAAAGTACCAGTGATACACTAGGATAATTGTTGGCCTTGTGCCAAAAGTATAAAGAATTATTTATCTGTACACAGAAAACTAGAAGAGATTACCTTTGTGCAATTTGGAGATTTTTATCCCCTTATCAGAAGATAACTGCCCCTATGATTTTGCATATATAGGAATATTACTATAGCAACTCTATATGTGAAGCAGGATGTACAAAATAGCTGAAATAGCCTGTCAAATGTATGTGATGTGTATACATTTGGCATGACAATGAACTTATTAAATTATATATATTTATGGTAAAATACATCACATATTAGATTTAAGGTATATTTAATGTAGATATATGAGGGTCAGCTGAAAAATTCATAGGCTGACCAAGACACTGAATGTGAGCAAATGAGGTTTATTTTTCGACATAGCCTCCCTTCCAGTTCACACACTTCTTCCATCAGCGTTGCAGTGCTTGGATCCCACTGGTGAAGAAGCTTTCCTCCTGTTGGTAAAAAAATTCATCAACATAAGATAGGATGTCATAATATCTGCAATACTAGTATCCAGCCAAGTGTTTTTTCATGTTAGGGAATAGATGGTAATCAGATGGGGCCAAATCAGGTGAATAGGGAGTGTGATCAACCAGTTCAAAGCCACAGTCATGCACAGCAGCCATTGAAACCAAAGACCTGTCTGCTGGGGAATTGTCCTGATGAAACAAGACTCAGTTTTCCCGGGCATTTGGTCTTGATAGCCTTTCATAACTGCCTCAGCAAGTTGGTATTCTCTCCATTGATGGTGTGGCCCTTTTGAAGATAGTCAATAAACACAAATCCTTTTGTATTCCCCAAAACTGAGGCCATCACCTTCCCTGCAGATAACACCACATTGGCCTTCTTTGGAGCAGGTGCTGAGGGTTGTTTCCACTGCATAGATTCTCTCCTTGTCTCTAGCTAAAAGTGATGAACACAACACTCAAACTGGGTTAGGAAACATTCAAGGAAACCAGCTGGATCTGCCTCAAACAATGTCAGATTTTCTCGTGGTGTGATCAGTTTGGTGCACTTTTGATCAGGTGTCAGGAGATGTGACCCTCATCAAGCAGAAAGCTTCATCATGCTAAGTTCATTGTGCAGAATATATTCAACTCTCTCTCAGTATATACTAATAGCATTTGCTAGAACATGATCAATGTTTTCCTCAGTGGTGGCAGCTGCAGGACATCTAGATCTTGGGTCATCTTCAAGACTCTCCCTTCCCATTCTAAATTCAGTTGCCCACTTTTGCACTGTTGATAAAGCTGGTGCATCATCTAGTGTAAACCATTTTTCTACAATCACAATGCCAAATTTTGTCCATTTTCAAGAAAAATCACTATTAGTTACATTTGAAGACTTCTTTGAACAGTCAGATGTCGGGTTGCATGGGGAGAAACAATGCATATATTAAGAAGAGCTGAAATTAATGCCTGCAAGATTTCACAGCTCTAGCTGTGTAATCATCATCATCATAAACGCATTCAACTATTCCTCTGAACACAGAAACACAGAGATTACCTTTATGTTTTGGGGATTTTTTTGTTTCCTCATCAGAAGATAACCACATATATGATTCTATTTCCAGCAGAATCATACTATATCAATGTTATATGTCACTTAGACTGATGAAAATTAATGTGTCTGTAAGACATGTGTTGAAAATCTAACTGGTTGAAACAATTTCTACTATGGGAATTGCACTAAAAACAGACACACAAGAGCCTGATAATGTGTTAAACTGAGCAGCATGTGAAGCCTTCCATCCAGCTGTAGAAATCATGCCAAAAATAGAATATATGAACAAGCTGTGGTCCATTGAGTGAACATGGAGAGCAGACACATTATCATCACTATTTAATGTCTATTTTCTATGCATTCATGAGTTAGACTGACAAGTGACTGTTTACTCATATGCTCTTCTCACCAAGGTCAATTTTGCCTTTTATCCTTTCAAGGTCAATATAAAAAGTATCAAACCAGTCCTGGGGTCAATATTCGTTCTATATCTGTTTCACGTTTTCTTCCCTTCTCTCTGTTTTACTATCTCTTCTTCACTGAAAGAAATCGACTGTGTTCAGACATTGAAAGGAGTTGGTCTTGGCTATGTTTTAAAAAATGCCTAAATCACACTGTATGTTAATACAGTGTCCCTACAACCTCATCTGGAGTTACATGTCTATATATTGTTTTTCATAGGGTCTCAAAGTCAACCTGACAAAGACTAAGGTCCTTGTAAGTAGACAAGAAAACAGAACCCAGATCCCCTCAGAGAAGTGGCCTTGCTCAGTATGTAGGAAAGGTGTAGGTAGGAACTCCATTCTCTGCCCCAAATGCAAACAATGGGTACACAAGAGATGTAGCGGGATCTCAGGAAGCTTAACTAAGAATGTAGGCTTCACATGTAGCAGCTGTGCTGGGACAGCAAGCAGCAAACAGCCTCAGGAAACAAGTACCATCAATCTCTGGGAGGGCTCTGTAGAAACAGTAGACAGCTTCAGCTACCTAGGTGACCGAATTAGCAGCGGAGGTGGGTGCACGGAAAGTACAATAACTAGGGTAAGAACAGGATGGAAGAAGTTCAGGGAGCTACTGCCACTGCTAGCTGCAAAAGGCTTTTCCCTCAAAATGAAAGGCAGACTGTATGATGCATGTATACGAACAGCAATGTTACATGGTAGTGAGACCTGGGCGCTGACTGCAGAAGACTTGCGTAGATTAGAAAGAAACAAAGCCTGCATGCTCCAATGGATGTGTAATAGTAATATACACAAACAGCAAAGCATAAATGAGTTGAGAGAGAGACTGTGCATAAGAGGAATCAAATTATGTGTGAAGGAGAGGCGGTTGCGTTGGTATGGACATGTGATGCGTATGAAGGATGACAGCTGCATAAAAAGGTGCAGAGCACTAGAAGTCGATGGAAACCGCGGAGTGGGGAGACCCAAGAAGACCTGGTATAAGGTGATAAAAGCCGACCTTACCCAATTACACCTCTCAAAGGCGATGACACACGACCGTGACTTCTGGCGTCACGCAGTAATACAGAAGACCCGACCCCATACAGTAACAAGCTGAAGCTGAAGCATATAGACAATATGCCCCCACACCCTCCCATTGCAAAGTGGTCGTGGAGGTGCCACGGCAAAAAAAGCACCCAGCACTCACTGTAAATGAAGTTGGTGTTAGGAAGGGCAACCAGCTGTAGAAATCAAGCCAGAATCAGTACCCGTATGAGCAAGACAAGGTCAGCCGACCGGACACTGCCCACAACAAGACAACCCGTCTAACCCATGCTAGCGTGGAAGAACGGATGTAAAACGGTGATGATGATGATGATGATGATTCATCTCATTTTCTTACTATTGCAGGGACCATGTCTCTCTCAACACACTTATACTCTATTGTTCCTGCATTCTGATATTATTATATCATCATCATCATCATTTCATTTTACGTCCACTTTTCCCTGCTTGCAAGGGTGGGACGGGAACTGATTCTGGCTTGATTTCTACAGCTGGATGCCCTTCCTAACACCAACCTCATTTACAGTGAGTGCTGGGTGCTTTTTTGCCGTGGCACCTCCACGAAAGATAGGGATCCCAGTCCCTATAATCTCATTTCTACAGCTGAGTAAACTGGAGCAACGTGAAATAAAGTGTCTTGCTCAAGGAAACAACACATCACCCGGTCTGAGAATTGAACTCACAACCTTTCGATTGCAAAGCCAATGCTCTAACCACTAAGCCATGTGCCTCCACCATATATATATATATATATCCAGTAAAGCATGTTTGCTGTTTCCTTCAAGTCTCTGCATGTTCTCTTTATTCAGCACTCATGACTTGCTATCAAGAATGGAAAAGTTTAAATTGATGATGATGATTTTCCTCCCTTTTTTATTTTTTCATTCAGAAAATATTAATAATTACATTAGAATTAATGACTGAAGGCACATGGCCTAGTGGTTAGGAAGCTGGACTCATAATCACACAATCATATGGTCATAGGTTCAACTCCTGGATTGATGGTGTGTTGTGTTTTTGAGTAAGACACTTCATTTGTCATTGCTTTTCACATGAAGCCCATATCCTCAGATCACCTAAAAAACATCCTATGAGATTCAAAATCATTAAAGGCATGCAAAATCTGCATAGGTGTGAGCTGTACATTTAAAATTTTTTAAAAATTACATTTGATGGTTTTATTAATTTATCATATAATAATTGTTTCTACTTTTGGCACAAGGCCAGCAATTACTCAGTACATTACTGGTACTTTATTTTATCGACCCCGTAAGGATGAAAGGCAAAGTTAACCTCAGCGGGATTTAAACTCAGATCATAAAGGGAGGTGACTCTATGCTTCAAAGCATGGCGTCCGACCCTCTACCTATACTAGAGGGTCGGACGCCATGCTTTGAAGCATCGAGTCACCTAATATAATAATAATAATAAAAAGATATAACCACTACTCATTTTCAAAGGTGTCTCTGTAGCATGTCATGTTTTAACTAATGGTTTTAAGTGCTTTTGTAGTTGTAGACAGACACATGGGCACACCTGTCCCTCCCACCTTTGATTCTGCATAACATCTAGGATGTGACAGCTAGAGATAGAGAGGAGGGTGGGGGGTGGCTGCAGTACCATTGGGCTGGTATTTTATCAACCCTGAAAGGATGAAAGGTAAAGTAGAACATGGCAGGATTTGAACTCACAATGCAGAAACATCGCAATGCATTCTCTCTGATGCTCTTACAATTTTTACATTTGACTGCCTTAATTTATCATATACGACACCAATGATTATATGAATTCTTGCCTGATATTATCTCACATGCGTTCCAGTATACGGAATATACTGGGTGTATTTTGTCATGGAGAAGTTGTCATGTCATTGATACAAATGCAAAGTCCTCTCAACTTTGTTTGACAAGTTTACTACAACCGGATGCTCTTCCTAACACTAACGACTTCATTGAGTGTATTAGGTGACACCAACTCAAGAGTAATTGTCATATGATTGACACAACTGAAGAGTGATTTTAACTCCATGTTTGGTATGGTTTCTTTGGCTGGATGCCCTACCTAACACAAATCACATTACCAGGCTTACTATTTCATTTTTCCCATGATTATTCTCTTGTCCTGCTAATAGATGGACATTTCTCTCCCTCTCCTCGATTAAATGTAATGAAAAATGGAATAATCTTCCTATCAATGGGAGTGGAGTGGAAATAGAGTTGGAGCCTCATTTTCCGTCATTTGAAATACTGTTTGAAACTGCTATTAAGAATTAAGAAGTGATATAGAGACTATATTAAGTATGTATATTACCCACTTTACTTTTGTGGGATATGATCTCATTTAAAGATTAATTTAACTTATTATTATTGTTATTATTATTAATCTTTTACTTTAATGTGTATTTTCTTGTTGAGGATTGACTTTTTATTTTAGTTATATTATCTTCTCAAATTCTGGGTTGATATTAAAAAGAAGATTAATTAAGATAAGCATGAATAATGGCCAAGGGAAATCATTTCTGCATACACTCAATATCATTTGACTTTTAATGTTGTTTACACTGAGAATCACTTACTTGCCAACTATATTTGGTTTCTAAAAGTACCTTGACACATGAATCCTGACATGGAAACTCTGAAAATAGATAAAAATCAATAAACTTTGATAAGATAGATAGATATTGAAAGAGCGAGAAAGAGAATGTAAGGGAGACAGTCAAATAGAAAGAGAGAGACAGCAAAAGAAAGGGAGAAAGTGCTAATTGTTTGTTTAAATTCCTTCAACATGTAAGATGTAGAAAATGTGATGCTTAATGTTGAGTGGAATTATTGCAGACTTTGGTGCTGCTGATTAATAGAGCTAGAATGCTTTCTTGGTGTTTTCAATGTATTGCTGCTGTATTTAACGTAATAATAACTCAACTGTTGAGGATAAGTGCTTTATATGAAGTTATTTAGCTGCCTGTCTTTTTATCAACCGCTGCTCTCTTTATGTTGGTCCTCAGTATTAAATGTCCTTCTTGTAAGGCAACTATTTTATCAGTGATTTATACAACATTATTCACAGAAGTTAATTAAGTCCTGTGAAATGGTTTTCATGTCTTAACATCCTTTTGAAGTTGATTTAGTGTTCTTGGGGATGCAGCTGAAAGTAGTTTATTCAGATAAATGTGTTTAGAGTGGTTGAATTTAGTTCATAATAAAGATTTTATACTGGGGAAAGAGGGAAGTGAAAGCTGAATTATAAGAATAAATATATTTAAAGTGATACTTGTGAACAGTTAAAGTTAGTTTGTAACAGTAAATTAATTTATTTTTTTTAATTTTGATTCTCAACTGCCCTTAGTGTAAAAAGGATGAATTGAAGAAATTGGATGGGGAAAGAGTGAAAATTATAATGGAGGGGAAATGGGCAAGTTGAAAAGAAGTAAACTATAAAAAATGACAAAATAAATCGGGATTTTTTTCACTCAACTTTCTCTTTCAATCTTTCCTCCTTTTTTTTCTCTGATTCTGTTTCTCTCACTCAAGCATGTAGATGCATATACACTGATTCATTATATGTTTATATGTGATTGTGTTTACTTGTGATTCTGTCTCTTTTGTGTGTATAAATACATGCATTTAGAGGTCAATAAATTGATACATACCCATGTAAATCTCTTATTGGGTGTTGATGTGTGTGTGTAAAAATATGTGTGTGTGAGTATATTAGTAATTAGAAGCTTGTGTCTGTGACACTATGTGACAATTCTTTTCATTGAGTGGACAAGGGAAGTGAATCATGGATGTGGGTGGGATTAGGGTGTACATCTTTTTTCCATGATGTATATTTGTTTCATCATCATCATTTTACGTCCGCTTTTCCCTGCTTGCAAGGGTGGGATGGGTCCTATTCAGCACAGCATCTCTCCACTTGTCACGGTCCTTCGTCATCTCCTCCGTGAGCTTCAGTGATTTGAGGTCTGCTCTCACCACCTCCGCCCATGTTTTTTGTGGTCTTCCTCTACTGGGATTTCTTGGCACTTCTTTACCCAGCAGTCATCCTCATGTGCATCACATGTCCATACCATCTCAGTCTTCTCTCCCGCACACCACAACTTATCTCTCTTATTCACAGTTTCTCGCACAACTAGTCTATGCTTGGTCGTTCATGCACATTGATATTGCACATCCAACGGAGCATGCTTGCTTCATTTCTCTCCAGCCGTCGCATATGTATGTTAAAAATTCATAAAATCTATTTATAAGTCATTTAATTTCCTCCCCTCTAACAAAAGTTCTGTATATTTGGTACTTATGCAACGTCAGCTACCACAGCTTGTATTCATATATGTGTGTGTGTCTATATATATGTCTGTGTGTGTGTGTGTATATATATATATACATATATATATACATGAGGGTTGACTGAAAAGTTCATTGGCTGACTACAATACTCATGGAATGGCCAACTGAGGTTTATTTTTTAACATAGTCCCTGGAAAGAAACAATGGAGTTATTAATAAGAAGAGTTGAAATTAAAAACCAACTGGCGAGACACCCAGGAGTAGACCCCGAGCAAGATGGCTGGATAACATCCATGAGCTTGCCTGGTCATGCTTGGGGATTCAGCTGGATCAGTTGGAGATGGCTGCTTCTGACAGGACCCGCTGAAAGAAGTGTTTGAAGACTCTTCCCCCATGACCCTCTCAGGAATAAGTGGACAAAGAAGTAGAAGAGTTGAAATTAATGCATGATTTCACAGCTCTAGCCTAAATACTTCATACTCAGCCTATGAACTTTTCAGCTGACCCATATATATATATATATATATATTGTGGGTCCATATACATTGGACAAACAAGCAGCCATCTGGTAAACTTTTTCGCTAAACACTTGTGGGACATACAACTTAGCAAGGATACCCATATCGCTTGTCATTTCTACTCCCCATGCCACTCTTCTCTACATGTCTCAGTCTTTGGTGTTCTTTTATAGGACTGAGCAGAGTCCTATTTTCCAACTTGGGTCCAGTTTCCCTAATGGACTCAACTCCCTCCAATTTCTTTAATTTTGCACACATATGCTTGTGCATACTTCTCTATCCCTAGCCATTACCTCATCCACTGTCACACATGCATGTACATTCACCCCCTAGGTTCCTGTGGCTCTGATATGGTCAGAAATACACTTTCTTACAGCTTATACAGACCATCAAAAACCACACACACACACCTCTACACTTACCTTCACAGCTCTGTATAGACCAACAACTAACGCACACATACACTTATATACACACTCATGTGCTCACAGCTTCGTACTTACAAACACTCAAACATACACACACACTCTCTCTCTTATACTTACATATACAGACACATATCCTCTTAGCTTTGTATGGATGAATAACATATACACATATGCAGCTCTATATACAAAATGGTTTTATTTTCCTTTCAACTGGATGCACTCGATCACCACCTCTTAAAATAAGATTATCTTGAATGAAACGCCAAAATCCACAGTTTCCTAGAGATGGCAGAATGAATAGACCTGATTTTTCTCTAAACATTTTTTTTTTTCACATCTGACACTGCCTGTTTCTATTTCTTCTTTAATTCCTCATTCTATTTTCTGATAGAGGACTAGTGTCCGAAACGTCAAGCCTGTTTTCTTACTTTATCAAGTGTAAACTTATAATATATTTCTTCCTTGAACTGTGTCGTTTGCTTTGTAATTTATGTTTGCTGCTTGCATATATCTATATATTTATGTATATATATATAGCGGCGATGAATTAGTTTTGCAAGGTTTTTTATATGAAATCGTGTGTCGAAACAGATATTGTTATATTTGGGGAGGGTCATATTTGCGTAATATTGCCAGAATTAATAACAGAACCAACCAAACAGTGAGTGTGTTCTGTTATTAATTCTGGCAATATTACGCAAATATGACCCTCCCCAAATATAACAATATATATATATATATATATGGAAATGTTCTGCAGTAACATATATATATATATATATATATATGTATGTATGTGTGTATATGTATCATCATCATCATTTTAAGTCCGCTTTTCCCTGCTTGCAAGGGTGTGACGGGTCTTATTCAGCACAGCATCTCTCCACTTGTCACGGTCCTTCGTCATCTCTACCGTGAGCTTCTGAGGTCTGTTCTCACCACCTCCGCCCATGTTTTTCGTGGTCTACCTCTAACATGTCTTCCTTCAACTGGCATTTCCTGGCACTTCTTCACCCATCGGTCATCCTCCATGCGCATCACATGTCCATACCACCTCAGTCTCCTCTCTCACACACTACATTCTATCCCTCTCAGACACAGTTTCTCACTCAACACATTCATGCTGGGTCGTTCACGCACATTGACATTGCAGATCCAACGGAGCATGCTTGCCTCATTGCCTCATTTCTCTCCAACCGTCGTATATCCTCTGCAGTTGCTACCCATGTCTCACTACCATGCAGCATCGCGCTCCTCACACAGGCATCATATAACCGTCCTTTCGTATGCAGGGAGAAACCCTTCTTCATCAGCAGAGGAAGCAGCTCCCTAAACTTCTTCCAACCCGTCCTTATTCTAGATACTATGGCCTCGGAACACCCCCCTCCCATGCTAATCTGATCACCTAGGTACCAGAAGCTATCAACCACTTCTATAGAACCCACCTGCATTGGAAAAATGTGTCTATCACTGCGATTACTAATGCCAACTTTCCCTGTACATCTACTGCATACATAGTTTCCCTACCTGTTAGTTTGCCT
>CAXHJY010000522.1:97500-100000 GCA_964016885.1 Eledone cirrhosa | reverse complement strand
CTTCAGGCTATAACAGTGGAGTTCAAGACCGGCCGAACTAGAGAAGAAATTCCAAGCATGGAAGCATGGCCTAGAATCAAAAGGCTTTAAAATTAACCTGGGAAATGGCCATGCTCAGTGTGTAGGAAAGGAGTAGGTAGAAACTCCATTTTATGTCCCAAATGCAAAGTATGGGTGCATAAAAGATGTAGTGGGATCACAGGTAAGCTAACTAAGAACATAGATTTTATATGTGGCCGGTGCTCTGGTGCAATAAGTAGCAGCAAGTACCCACAGAATACTAGCTCATTCCATTGCACAGAATGGTTCTATAGAAATAGTGGACAGCGTCCGTTACCTGGGTGACAAAATCAGCAGTGGGGGAGGGTGCTCTGAAAGTACAGTAGCTAGAGTCAGAACTGGATGGAAAAAGTTCAGAGAGCTTATACCACTATTAGCTGTTAAAGGGTTCTCCCTAAAAATGAAAGGCAGGCTGTATGATGCCTGCATACGAACAGCAATGTTGCATGGCAGTGAGACCTGGGCATTGTGTGCAGAGGATATACGCAGACTGGAGAGGAACGAATCTTGCATGCTTTGCTGGATGTGTAATAGTAATATACGTGAACGGCAAAGCATAAACGAACTAAGGGAAAAATTAGAAATAAGAGGGATCAGATGTTGTTTACTCGAGAGAAGGCTACGTTGGTATGGTCACGTGATGCGCATGAAAGACGACAGCTGTATAAAAAAGTGCAGGGCAATAAAAATAGACGGTAGCGACGGAGTAGGCAGACACAGAAAAACCTGGGACGACTTGATAAATTCTGACCTCACACACTTACACCTCTCCACGACAATGTCACTGGACCGAGATCTTTGGCGCTACACAGTAATAGAGAAGACCCGCCTTATCTAAGTACAAAGTGAAACCTACTACAGTCAGTAGGCACATCTAACAAAATACACCCCCGTCCCACTACCCCACCCCATCCACACCACCCCTTTCAATGTAAAGTTATGTTGGTACCACAGCATCCAGCCTGACACAAATGAGGTCGTGTAGGTGTCACGACAAAAAAACACACAGTCCACGCTGTAATGTGGCCGTGTAGGCAACACGGTAAAAACCTCTGTCCCACACTGTAGATGTGGTTAGTGTTAGGAAGGGCATCCAGCTGTAGAAAACACGTCAGACAGTCCACGCTGTAATGTGGCCGTGTAGGTAACACGTTAAAAACCTCCCAGTTCCACACTAAATGTGGTTGGTGTTAGGAAGGGCATCCAGCTGTAGAAATCAAGCCAGACAGTCCTATGCGAGCAAGATAACCACTCTTGCCTCAAGTGGGAAAACTCCCATCCAAACCCATGCAAGCGTGGAATATGGACGTTAAACGATGATGATGATATGTATGTATGTGTGTTTATGTATATATATATGTATATGTGTATATGTATATATGTATGTATATATGTATGTATATATGTGTGTATATATGTGTGTATATATGTATGTATGTATGTATGTATGTATGTGTTGACATTGCACTCAGTGCTTGTTTGGGAGCCCCTACATGGACACACTAGAAGAGGAAGACCAAGGTTAACGTATGTTGATGCCCTAAGGACAGACACTGGTCTGTTGGAGACGCAGGACATGGCAGCGATAATGATGGACAGAGACTGCTGGAGAGAACTCGTCCATGGATCTCGGGAATGTTACCCGCCTTAGATATATATATATATATATATATATATATATATAACCATTGGTTAACGCCCATCTTCCATGCTAGGATCTCCTGTGAACAGGCCAGGTGTGAGTATAAATACCTCTACACATACCATATATATGTATAATGTATCTGTCCTGTGTACACTTGTTTGATTGATGTACACTCACATGAAAACCTGCAACATGTGGGCATGGCAATGGACAGTTCTTCTAACCACTAACAGGTGAATATTTATTTATACTTTCAAAGAAGCCATCTGAAGAGTCTGAAAGTCTTGAATATAGGCTACTGTATATTATGGAATCACCAATATTTTGTTATCAGAGAAATCTGGAGTAATGGAGAAATTAACGGTAGAGTGGGTTTATTTTAGATTGCTCTGCTAGAAATCTCTCATAGCTAACTTTGTAAAAGTTACTCTATATATGTGTATATATATATATATATATATATATATATATATCATCATCATCATCATCATCAACGTTTAACGTCCGTGTTCCACGCTTGCATGGGTTTGGACGGGGGTAGTCCCACTTGAGGCAAGAGTGATTGTCTTGCTCGCATAGGACTGTCTGGCAGGTTTTCTACAGTTGGATGCCCTTCCTAACACCAACCACATTTACAGTGTGGGTCTGGGAGGTTTTTACCGTGTTGCCTACACGGCCACATTACAGCGTGGACTGTGTGTTTTTTTGTCGTGACACCTACACGATCTCATTTGTTTCGGCCTCGATGGCGCGGCACCAACATAACTTTACATAGAACGGGGTGGTGTGGATGGG
>CAXHJY010000522.1:50000-92500 GCA_964016885.1 Eledone cirrhosa | reverse complement strand
ATAGATTGAGGGGACGGGCGGGATGGAATTGGAAAAAAATGTCTTTAGATGGATATAACAGGTCCATTCATGTTGACATCTTTTGCAAAACTGTTGGTGCTGGCGTTTTGTGTTTGATTTGGTTTTTAGAAAAGTGGATGATGGAGCGCGTCTACCTGAAATGGAAAAAAACGTTTTGTAAAAAGAGGTATACTTGAGCACGTGCGTAAGCACGTGTTTGTATGTGTGTGCATGTGTGTCATGACATGCCATTATCGACACAGACAGATGACTTCACCTGTCTCAGTTGCCGGCAATCACATTGGATGCCGGGCTCTGGCCAGTTCAGCACCCTCGACTCCTTTGTCGATACTTGCCGGCTTACTGTGAATTGGTTCTGTTTCCACCAGCATTCTCGTCACTCTAACATCACGCGAACTGAGCCCTCCGCTCACCGCTCTTCGCAACTTTCGGCGTCGCGATGACATTGTCATCAAACCCGCTGACAAAGGTTACGCTGTGGTGGTTTGGAGCGCTGACCTCTATAGGGCTGAGGCTTTCCGCCAGCTTCACAATACCATTTTTTACCGTGCCCCGACCCCACTCCTGGCTACCAACAACTCGTGTCCTCCACCATCCACAAACGCATCTCCTCCTCTCACCTGCCCCCCACAGCCACCACCTTGTTGTACATTCCCCTCGCACACCCACCATCTACTTCCTCCCCCAAAATACACAAACAAAATAATCCTGGCCGCCCTATCGTTTCTGCGTGAAACTGCCCTACCGAGATAATTTCTGAATGAATATTTAGACACCATCCTCGCCCTGTTGGTCGTCAATGTCCCCTCCCGCATCCATGATACAAATCATGCCCTTAGACTGTTCAACTCTTTCTCCTTCCCTCCTGGTCCCTCCCGCCTTCTCTTTACCCTGGACATCACTTCTCTCTATACCGTCATCCCTCATGATGACGGCCTCCGCGCTCTCCAGCATTTTTAGATTTACGCCCTACCCCTTACCCCTGTACTACCACTCTTCTCCGTCTGGCTGAGCTTGTTCTCACCCTTAATGGATTTTCTTTTTCGGGTGAATTTTACTAGCAGGTCTCTGGGGTAACCAATGGGAACCAGAATGGGTCCAAACTATGCCAACTTGTTTGTTGGCTACGTCGAAGCACAGATCTTCTCCCAGTACGCTGGACCAACTCCTGAGCTGTATGGTCGTTATATCAATGACTCTATCGGCGCCACCTCTCTATCACGAGAACAGCTCGACTTTTCTTTCTTTTGTCCAATCTTTCCATCCTGCTCTCAATTTCACCACCTCCGTCTTTGATTCTTCTGTCGCTTTTCTAGATATCTCTCTATTAATCACTCTCACCACACCCTCTCTACTTCCATCTTCATTAAACCAACAGACTCCCAATCTTATCTCGACTTCACCTCCTCCCATCCAACACACACCAAAAACTCCATACCCTATTCCCAATTCCTCCGTCTTCGTCGACTCTATGTATATACATACTCTATGTTTATACATACATATATATATTTATATATGGAGGCACATGGCTTAGTGGTTAGAGCATTGGCCTTGCAATCAAAAGGTTGTGAGTTCAATTCTCAGACCGGGTGATGTGTTGTTTCCTTGAGCAAGACACTTTATTTCACATTGCTCCAGTTTACTCAGCTGTAGAAATGAGATGATAGGGACTGGGGTCTATATCATTCCACTGCAAAGTGGTCGTGCAGGTGCCACGGCAAAAAAACACCCAGCACTCACTGTAAATAAGGTTGGTGTTAGGAAGGGCATCCAGCTGTAGAAATCAAGCCAGAATCAGTTCCCGTCCCACCCTTGCAAGCAGGGAAAAAACGGACGTAAAATGAAATGATGAAATGATGATGATGTATATGTATAAACGATTATTATACATTCACACATGCATATTAATTTGCCTTCTCTCTCTCTCCTCATTTTTACTCTTTGTCTATTTTCTTGTCTCCCTCTTTTCTTCTCTCTTCAAAGTCATTAATTCATTGCTATATTGATATATTATTTCCTTTTTTTTAGGTTTTCTCTACATGAGTCCATTTTTACACAAATGGTTAACGGCAACGCAGTACATAGCCCCCCTTATGGCAAACTTTGACACAACTATAGGTAAAGGGTCAGAAATAAGGATCCTTGATACTGGTAAGGTTTCATTTCATTATATAGCTTAACTATTAAAATGCTGCACTGCAAGACATTCTTGAAAAGTAGAGCACTATGACTAAATCACATTGAAAATACAATTCTTTACAATAACTAGCAGAAAAACCACCATTCGGGTGGTTTTCTGCTAGCATGTATAGTGTGCATATTGATATTATATGCAAATATATATGCATTTAGATATGATACATCAAATAAAATCGTAATTGAGAATATGCACAGAAATTGAAGAGAGACTGTGTTACACTCTCTTGTGTAATCAGTAATTTAAAAAAGATGATATTATATATAAACTGCATTACAGTGATATGTAATGAAAACGAAAAAGGAGAAAATTATCGACAGAAATATAAACGTTATGATATAACGATGCAAATATATGAACGTTTATATAAGCGATGTGATATAGCGTACATTATATCATAACTGGAAGTATTGACATTTAAAAATTTTAAAAGAAGTGAATCTTAAAATAAGCAATCATTATATATAAGAATATTTGTTTAATCAACAGCTACAAAATTTAGAACATAAATTATGTAATATTCATTCATTATTTCTTCAAAGTAATCCAACTTATTTTACTAATGGGATAAAAATATATATTCAGGACACAAGCACACACTCCTCCCTTTATTATATTACTAGCAGTGGTACCCGGCGTTGCACGGGATAAGGTATTTTGGAACGCGGGCCGCCAATAGACCTAATCATGGAAAAACTGCATGCCTGGACATATGTAAAGAAAATAAACCGAATACTCTGATGACTGGATAATCTTTGAGATTTTCCTCGATGAAGCAGGAAAAATACAGGTTTTCCCCTAGGGGATCAAGAAATAACGAATTTTTTTATGTGCATAATATGCCTTGAAATTTCGGGAATATCGGCTAGACGTAACGCCTCAAAAAAGCCCTAAAAAGCTGAAAAAATGAAATTTTTCACCAAATGCGGGTCTTAGGCCATAAAAAAGTTGGATTTTCTTTGCTCATGGTATGAAGAAGAGACTGACTAATACATAGTTACAATTTCAAGGAAATCAGTCTGACGTAACGCCTCAAAAAAACCCTAAAAAAGCTGAAAAAACGCAGTTTTTCACCTAATGCGGGCCTGAGAGGATAAAAAAGTTGAATTATGTGCATAACACTCTCTGAAACGTAAGTAATACACATGTAAAGTTTGAAAAAAATCGGTTGGGTACTTCTCGAGTTTTAGGGATTCAAACTCACAGACACACACACACACATACAGACATCCTCAGTTTAATGATGATACTGAAAATTTTCACAATGACCTGTTTAGTACTAAAAATATTGTATGAATTATGTTTTTGCTTTGTAAGTATATGGCCTTCTGGTCAGGGAGTTGTGGTCATAATCTTAGCATAAAATTTGACTTGATGCTAAGAGTTACATTTTACGATAATGATTTTGTTAAAAGTCAACTACTGCTAATGTCTTTTCTCAAATAGGGAAAGACCTAGGCAAGGAACAAAAGTGTGTAGAATATACTTCAATTCTGTGGTCCTTGCCGACCTTCAATAGTAACTGCAGATACTTTACCTTCCAACTTTTCTCTGTGAAAATGAAATATAAAGTTTACAATGAAAACTAAGTTACAGACTAGATTATCCCAGCTCTATCCCTTATATAACTTGTGTTTCAAAAGTCCCGAAAAAGACATAAGGATCTGCTATTCATGCCCAGTTTTAAGCATTAATCTTATGAGAAAGATTTTCCTTGGCTAGGATGCTAGTCTATGGCTGAGAACACTTCCAAAACCTCTGGTATTTGTTCATGGTAGATGACTCATAGGTTCACAACCTATGGAGTTACACACAAAATTGGGTTGTACTATAATTCTGAAAAAGTCTTGAAGACAAAATCTTTTACTTTTGAAATATGTAATAGAATGTAAGATGTTTATGAATATGCTATAAGCTATAAGCAGGCATCAGGGCCACAATACAACATATATAGAAAACAATTGTTTTGTAACCTCAGGTCAGCCCTGATCAAGATACGGCCATCCTGTCTTTTCAATGTATTTGGGACGTCATTTTGTTGTATATATTTTTTAAAGTTGTGACCATATTTCTAATGAAAGAGACTACCTATATAAATTTCGAAAATAATAAAAAGAAAATTGGGTGGATTTAGTAACATAACTGTGTTTGGAATATACATACTCTTATATAAAATTATAATGGAAGGTTTTTAAATATAAACACTTAAAAACAAAGCATTTCATATTGTAGAATCAAGGGTGGTTTTATATGGCTTAGTATTAAAAGAGTTAAGAAATTTGGCTTCTATCCCTAACAGGTTGACTGAGAACTCACACACTCTTATATTTGAAATGTTATCAGCAGGATGTACAACTGCAATACAATTTTTTCTAACAATATGCAATTGTTTAAAATGACCAAATAACTGTTTTATTCATTTTATCACAGAGAAATGAATAAGGCTTATTTTTTTTTATTGCTTAGTCAGAGAATGGAGTAAGGTATACTCAAACCAAATGTTTACAATTGAGTAGATTGTCAGATGGTGGTGTTAACCCTTTTAATACTAAGCCATCCAAAACCATCCCTGGTTTATGCCCACCCCTCCCACTCCATTTTAAAGGATTCCTATTTATATTGGAATTTTCCAACATAATTCTATATAAGAACCATATGTTAAGTTGCTATCCTAGTATTATGATTTTAGTAAATCTCTCAAAATTCTTCATTATATAATTTAAATAGGGTGTATTTTATTAGAAATATGGTCACGTCAGGGTGATGGATTATGCATACCACTGAAGTAGATCACAGCAGGATTTGAACACAGAATGCAAAGAGCTGATGTGAAGGTGTTTACAACACCATGTTTTCCCAAACAGTCACCCATCTAAGTACCAACTAGGCTTGACAGTCCTTCACTTTAGTGATGGGAATAGGAAAAGGACTGGTCCTTTCAATATGAATGCCTCACGTTGTCCTGAAATATTGAATAAATTTGTATATTTACTTTGTTCTGGATCTCATTTTCTCTCTTTTCTATTTAAATTTCTCTAAGAAATGCTTTGTGGAAAACAAAAAAATGAATGAAATAATTACACAATGGAAGAATCATTTTAGCCATTTAAAAACTGTTCAATTCACTTTGCATTTATCATTTATTTTTCGATGTCAAAGGTTTTGGGATACTCTTTATGTTACACAATTCCATTGCAACTGCAGTGGAACTGTGATGTGTCCATGTAGATTATAAGCGGTTCAATGAAAATTTTCACTCAACAAAATAATTGATAAATGTAAAGTGAATTTAATAGATTTTGTGAATGATTAAAATGACTCTTTCTCTGTGGAATTGCTTCTGTTTAACCCTTTAGTGTTCAAACTGGCCGCAATTATTTCTCCTTCATTTATTCAAACCACCTGAAACCGGCCGATAACACCCACACTAAAATATCGTTTTAAAAATAAACAATACCGTCATCAAAATCTCGTCAATTCGAGATTACTGCGAGATTAGGCCCTTACCGCAAAAATTAACACTTTAATATAGTGAAACAACTTAAAACAACACGTGTTTTTTTAACGTTGAAAGTAGAACAGATTTTTTGTGAATCAACATGGCTTGTGAAAGTAGCGATACCGACTTTGAAGGTTTTACACACGACAATATTCAGAATGAACAAGAAATAAAAGATATTAGTGATTTATCTTCAAATGAATCAGATGTTTACATTTCTGAAATTTCATCCGACGATGATTGTTGTTTTGTAAGTGAAAACGAAGGAGATCTCCAGGACGCCATTGAAAATATTACAGCAACGTGGTTGAAAAATACCACACCAATATATGTTCCCGATTTTATTCAAAATACTGGTCCACAACACACATTAGCTCCCGATGCTAAAGCACTGGATTATTTCTTTTTGTTTTTACCACAAACTTTCTTCGAAGTTGTGGCAGAAGAGATTAATCGATATGCCCAACAACAGATTTCAAATCGAGGATCTGTTTGACGACCGACATATGCTGTGGAAATGCAAGCATTTTTTACCGTAAATATTATGTTCGGTATAAAACAATTTCCAAGACTGTGGAATTACTGGAGCACTGATATAAGGTTTAGTGATCCTTATATATCAAGTATTATGCCAAAAACAACGTATTTAAAATTAAACCAGTATTTGCACCTGGTTGATACTTCAAATGCCCCTATTAATTAATTTCACCTGCCCATAAAAGTCAAATTTAACCAAAAAGATCAGGTAAAATTATATGATTGTAAATTATTGATATTTAAACATCTACTGACAAAATTTCAAGCCTGCACATAGAAAATTAAGAAAATTACAAACAAATAAAATTGATAACCCTCTTGAGTATGATTAACTCAAAATAATTGTTTCTACTTTTTGGCACAAGGCCAGCAAATACCCAGTGCATTACTGGTACTTTATTTTATCGACCCCATAAGGATGAAACGCAAAGTTAACCTCGGCGGGATTTGAACTCAGAATGGCAAGGGCCATAACTCTATGCGTCAAAGCATGGCGTCCGACCCTCTACCGATACTGCCAATCCTCAAAATAATGTGAACAGATAAGCATGACATTTGAAAATTAATGCGAATGCTAAAGGGTTAAACACATGATCTGAAATTAAGTTTTTTTTCTGAGACAAGTATAACTGGCTAAAATGACTTTTCTATGATGTAATTGCTTCAGTTTAAACACAGTCTAAAATCAAGTCACTTGACTGACAGGTACAACTTGAAAAGAAGAATGAATGTTTTCTAATTATATTTTTAAGTTTCATATATTGACTCTTCTACATAGCTCAGAGAATGGGGAGTCGCTCCAGGTAGAGCCGCTACATCTCCACATCAAAATATCACAGCTATAGTACTATAAGCACATGGTTAGACTGTCTAAGAAAAGAATCGTAGGACAAAGTTGATGAGCAAAGCCAACCAGCAGGAGACCCAGAGATGGTTGGATAACATCCATAACCTTGGTTGATCTTGGGGATTCCATTGGATTATTTGATGATGGTTGCTTCTGGTGGGACCCTCCCTGGGAAAGCATGTAAGAAGACTCTTCCCCCATGACCCTCTCAGGAATAAGTGAGTGTAAGAAAAGAAGAAGAATTCTGTTTTACTAAATATAACAGACTCCACAATTTACCTTGAAACAAATCTGGATTAAAATTTAGGTCAAATTGTGATTCAATAAAAAGGAAATTAAGATATTCCATTAAAATGTTACAATTGAATTCAGAAAGCAGGCAGACTATATTAATTCAATGTGGTTTATAAACATGTCTTTTTATTTTGGGGGCTTGTGGGGTTTTTACATTTATTTCTGCTAGATGTAACTATATTTATTTTATACTTATTTCTCCTAATGCTATATTTAATTTTTTCTTTGTTTTATTAGTTACAATTGGAATATTTGTTGTAATGAAACAGATCTACTTTCATTTCTGTTTTTGTTTCACCACTGTAAACACAAAATCAGTCACCTTGATCCTTTTCTGTATTTTCCTAAAGTCTCTGTTTATTTCAAAATGATTTGAATATCATATGCAATGGTTTTCATTAGGAAAATGGTAATGAAAGGGTTAAAGAATATTGGTGGATGTTTTTGTGGAGTACAGTAAAGTTATTGATATTTATTCTGTGAAATAATCAGTACAGTGCTTACTATGTGGTAGTTAGTTATGTTCCAAGTTCAAATTCCTACATAACCATCTTTACCTTTCATCCAAAATAAGTATGAATTAAGGCACTTTGGTTGATATAATCGATTCTATTCTCTCACGGGGATTGTGCCTGTATCTCTAAGTTAGACGCCATTATTACACGAGTCAGCAGTTGATTGTCTCAGTTGTTAGAGCATTGGACAAATACTCTGCACTATATGTTCTGGCTCTTTATATTCTGAGTTAAAATCAGGAGTTGATAAAATAATGTGACAATCAAGTGCTGTGGTTGATATAGACTTTTCTCCTCCCCAAATTGCTGGCTGCCTTGTGACTAAATTTGAAACTATTATTACAACGATGGTATTGTGTTTCTCTTGAATATTGCTAGAGTGAGTTTGTAAAACTCCAATTTCCTATCATGTTTCTTATCATGTTAAGATCCTGTCTTTTAGCACCTCCAAGTATCTGTTCATCTATTTTATGAGGATAGCTTAAGAGTATTTACGCTAAATGTGAACATATTTCACATTCGAAGGTAATTGTTACCAATTAGACCCAGCTTTCAGTTTCAAATCTCTCAAGAAAAATCTTATAATTTATATAAATCATTTCTCTATATAATTTTCTGAATATCTTTCTCTGGAGCGTATTAAGAGATAAAGAATATTGGAAATATCTTTTCACTTCATTAACTGAAGAGATCATTGCCTGCTTAACTTTCTTCTATTAATCATATATTTTAGCTGATATTGGTGTTGTCTAAAGTCTAAACTTAATTGTCTTTAAATACAATGTAGACATTTTGAGGTTGTAATGAAAAGTGCAAATCTGATTGTTTTCTTGAAGTTAGTTTGAGATGAAAGGACAGTGATTATAGCCATTTTTTTTTTTTTTTAGATCCTCTAGACTGAGAGATAGGGTAATTGAATGAGGTCAAATCTCCTCTAGTTACTTGAGAATGGTGCCGACGAATACTGTTGTTGTTGGTGGTGTTGGTGGTGGGAGGGTATATATTTATTGACTATGTGGTTAAGGAGTTTGCTTTGCAATTTCATGGTTTCAGGTTCAGTCCAACTATGTGGAAGCTTAAGTGTTCCGTATTATATACTATTGGGTTGACCAATGCCTTGTGAGAGAAGTGTTGTAGATACAAAGTGTGGAAGCCCATCAAATGTATGTATGCATGTGTGTATCTGTGCCCATGTTTATATTTACTGTTGGTAGAAACCATGCCAAAATTGAGCTGAGAGGACTCTTCAGTTATAGCATGACAACCTTTCCAGTGCTGTTACCAGGAAAATTATGCTCAGTACATCCTGTAAAGTGATTAGATATAGGAAAGACATCCAGGTAGGAAAGAAAACAAACCAAAAAAGGGTTGATAGGACTTTTCAGTTGTGTTAAAAACATGACAATGTCCCTAATGCTGGTACCATGTTAAAATTTATGGGACACTCAAGAGTGCAAGAACATATATAAGTGAGAGGTGACCCTGACCCATTTCAGAGATCACTGATTCTAATTAAGTACTAATTTGGCCTGTCTCAACACATGAAACCCTTGCATAATGATGATGATAGTTATTAGATCCCATAACACTTCAACAAAGAGAGATTGATAAAATAAGTAGTAGACATGAAAAATAAGTACAGTGGGGGAATATAATTGACTAAAATACCTTGAATGTAGTGCCCCAGCATGGCTACAGTCTGATGACTGAAACCAGAAAAAGAGAATATAAGTATAAATGTTTACATATATCAGAATTAAACATGGCCTAGATTCTAACTTTATAAAATCATAGTTAGTGAGGGAGAACACAATACCTCAGTACAATTTGAGAAGTGGTTTTGCTTGATAGTTAGGTTTTAGGTAGAAAGTTTATACACTTTACTCACTGCAAACAATGAGTGTAAAGGGAAGAGGCATTGGCTGACAGGGGCTTATAAGAAACAGGTGTTTTTAACAGTAGGAATCCTCATATTGTGAACCATAAGCTACTTAGGTAGCTGGTTAGATATGGATGATAAATTCAGTTACTTAAAGTAATTATGGCTGGAGCTCATTGAATGGAAAGGAATCTGAAGGAAATCTTCAATAATTTATTGACCTTGTTAATTACAAAAGCTTTCTATGTGGAGAAAGCAGATGATATAATAATAATAATAATAATAATGAAATTATTGTGTAAAGTGCTCAGGTGCACTATAACGGCCTGACACTATGGAAATTCCACGGTCTACTTAGAAACAACCATGAAGTATTTTAAGTGTTTTATTTATGTGGATATAGTACTTAATTATAAATATATCAAATAAATTTAGCAAATGACTACAACTACAAAAATGAAATATTTTACTCATAATTTGAAGATAAGCAATATTGTTCATATAGTATAAGTTTTAAAAAATTATTTCTACACCACAACTACCTCTCTCTCTTTTCTCACACTCTTACCATCCTCTAACCATAAAGATGTGGAATTCAATTTTTTTTTAATTTGGCATTTGCTACTGCCACCGTCACCACTGCTTTCTCTCTCTCTCTCTCTCTCTCTCTCTCTCTTACACACTTGTTTTTACCATATTCTTTTCATGACACAACAGACAATTTGCATCACATGTAATGTATTATTAGTTCTTTAATATAATTGTTTCTACTTTAGGCACAAGGCCAGCAATTACCCAGTGCATTACTGGTACTTTATTTTATCGACCCCGTAAGGATGAAAGGCAAAGTCAACCTCGGCGGGATTTGAACTCAGATCGTAAAGGGACGTAACTATGCTAGAAAGCATGGCGTCCGACCCTCTACCGATACTGCCAATCCACCGACCATGTTCTTTAATATAATAGATGGTAATGAGACTTGAACAATGATTGCAGACGCTTTGCAAAGGCTGTGGAGGAATGGTGAAAGTTGTAGTAGGCAGAAATGATGACCATACAGGTTTTGATTCTGTGATCCAAATAGTTGTGGGATGAGTGAAAATGTTCTGTGGGCTGTTATTAGAGGGTACCTATGTACAAAGATCATGAAAGACTTGAAGGAGAAGTGGTCAGAAGTCAGGCTCGGAGATGATACACCCCACAGAAAATATAACTAATTGAAACAATATTTTTTTCTAAAATGCTAATCATTAGAATGTTTGAAAAAATACTTTGCTGTATATATTGTTTTATCTTTTTTACATTGAGTTCAAATCCTGCCCAGGTTACCTTTATACTTCAATCTTCTGGATTTGTTAAAATCATGTACTAGTTCAGGGTGGTTGATGACTGGAATTAACTAAGCATTGGATAATTTTTATAGACTGATACTATCTATTCTGGCTGTATACGTGTATTTGTTCTGGCTCTTTACAATCTGAGTTCACCTGTGTGAGTATGGAAAACTGGAAATTAAAATGTTGATGTGATATATTGTTTTGACATTTCTGGAATTAAGCTGAGAACTCTGAGACCCACAACTATTCCATAATTAATTAGTTTTTTTATTACAGTTGAAGTAGTTATGCCATGATGGTTGAACTTATTCTGTCATTAACTTTGGGTTATATAATCATGTGTAAAAATGTTCATGTGGAGACATGTTTACTACCCCAGAGATATATCTAAGTGAAGTCTAACATTTTCAACTTCAGGACTGATTTGGTCTGTGATGATTTGTCCAACCCATGCTAGCATGGAAAATTGAACATTAAGTAATGATGATGTATCAACATATGTTGGATGATTATTTCATCATCATCAGTGCTTTTAGGGCTGCATTTCCATCCTTGTTTGGGTTGGAGCAAGACCTTTGCGGCAGGCTTTCTCAGCGATTGATGAATCTGCTAGAAATAGTAAACAAGTCTCACTAAACTCACAGCCTACCATCTCAAAAGGAAGACAATAGAAATTGTAGTCATGAATATAGAAAAAGACTTGATGGTTACAGCTAGAATGTCTTTGATCCTAGACCTTCTGAATCAGTACTGAACTGAGGTTAGATGCCAGCTGCTTTGATCCAGCAAACATTGATTTTCATAGGAAATCATATCTTTTTCTTTTTTCCATTTCTTTCGTATCTTCATGGTTGGATAGTCTGTGGCTAAAATGACAATCTCACTGTTGGGTCTCATCCAGGTCGTGTGGAGGGAGTATGGGCAAAAGTGCAACATCTGTCTACATGGGTGGTGGGACACTGATAGGCCAGAAAAATGACACCTGTCTACATGAGATTCAATGGTCAACCATGAATCCTTTGAGAGAGGCACCATTAAGATTCTTATTTAACATTGCTGACACTTTTGGCAACAACTGCACTGGGTTTCTGTCCCAGGGAGACCTGGGTGAGAGAAATTCCTTGATAAATGTGAGGATTACCTAACCAGGCAAAAATCAGTCTCAAAATATCAATCACATCTCCTCCAAGGTAAATTGTAGTTCCATGTACTAATTGATGACCAGTGATGATACTTCTGTTTGCCCTAAATGTCACATATGTGCCATCCATCTAATCACCCTCAGAGGTTAACAGTAGCTCCATATACTAACTGTGTCACTCACTCCTCCATAGAGGTAAACTGTAGTTCCATGTTCTGACTGTACCACTTACACCCTCACAGAGGTAAACTGTGACTTCATATACTAACTGTGCCACTCATTCCTCCACAGATATAAATTGTAACTCCATGCACTGATTGTGCCACTCACTCCACATAGAGGTAAACTGTAACTCCATTTATTAACTGTGCCACTTACCCCCCCCCCCCCCAGGTAAATTGTAATTCCATATACTGTTTGTTCCACTCACTCCCTCACATGTAAACTATAACTCCATATACTAACTGTATATCCAATCTACTACAGAGGTAAGCTGCAGTTCCATGTACTAGCTGTGCTACTTACTCCCCCACAGGGGTAAACTGTGGCTCCATCTACTAACTGCATCCAATCTGCTACAGAGGTAAACTGTAGTTTGATGTACTAACTATGATACTCAATTCTTTCTTCTATATTGTCTGAAATGTTATACATGTGCCATCCATCCACTCCCCCACACTAGTTTACTGTAGCTCCATGTACTAACTGTTGGTCAGTGTTGCTACATCTGTATTGTCTGAATTGTCACATGTGTGATCCATTCGTAGCCCCTTAGAGGTAATCTGTGTCTCCATTTACTGACTGTTGTTCAATGTTGCTGCACCTATTTCATCTGAAATGTCACATATGTGCCTCTCATACCCACACACAGGCAAAGAAATATTAGGATTACTCTGCCTACTGAGTTACTGAAAATTAGATTTTTTTAATTTAAAAAAAATGGTTTCTTTAACCTTTTTATTGCAATATTTCTAATAAAAGCACTGTCTATAAACAAGAGCAGTTTCAGGCAGTTTGCTATTAAAAGAACTAATTAGAATCAAATATTTCTAAATGTGTTAGATATTTGATTATGGAATCACTGCTCTAACATGACCTTTGACACTTTGGATAACAACCTGTATGATACCATTCTTGCTTCTATGATACAAAACTATAGTTTAAAGCGTTTATATTTATCTAAAAAAAAAGCTTCCATTATAATATTATGTAAGAATCTTTAAGTTACATTCCAAATACCAGCTTAGTAGTAAGAAAGTTAGTTATATTATTAAATCCTTCCAAAATTTTTGATTATTTTCAAAATTATTTGAAAATCATAGGTAATGTCTTTCATTAGAAATATGGTAATGAAAGGTTTAATATATATATATATATATATATTTATACACACACACACACACACACACACACACATACACACATACATACATACATATCATCATCATTTTACGTCCGCTTTTCCCTGCTTAATGATATTAATAAATGGATACTATATTTATGAAACCATATTTATTCTATTATATATATTTCAAGGGTACCAAAACTTTGGTACACCCTCATCAGATAAAATACAGCGTTTGTTTTATAAATATTGACATATACAGAAATGAGACCTTAACTTGAACCGTTAATGTCTCATTCCTGGAAATGTCAATATTTATAAAACAAACTTTGTATTTTATCTGATGAGAGCATATCAAAGTTTTGGTACCCTTGAAATATATATAATAGAATAAATATGGTTTTATAAATATAGTTCCTATTTATTAATATCATTGATTTTATACTCCAGAAAACTTGTTGAGTACTTCGAATCTGTTATATATTTGTTGAATTACCAACAAATTAAATATCCCTTTTCTTATATATATATATAGTGAAAACTGGAACGGGAACAAAAACAGAGAGGCAGTACAAACAAAGGTTTATTAGTTTCATGCTCTAGAATATATATATATATATATATATATATATTCTAATACTGCCTCCTCTTGACAATTTGGGCATGTGCATCATATTCAGTGTTCTACTTTTAGTACTACCTGTAACTAGCTGTTATTCTTTTCATATCTTGAATTCATGGTTGTTTATTTATTAAGATTCATCTCCTCCCAGCAATCATTCTGACATGATTTGACATTTCCTTAGGGACACTCAGGTATTTTTCTCTGTGTGTGTGTGTGTGTGTCATGTCAGTCATGATGTTGCTCAATGAGTCATTGTCAACACCTGTTTATGAAGTTGTCAAGCTGTAGTAGCTATTACTGAATTTAACATTTTGTTGTTTGTATATTTGCCACCAGTTTACTCAAATCAGTTTTATAATCTATCAATATCATCTCAACCAATTTATATCTACTATAAAAATACTCTTAAAATGTTTTCAGCCATATAAGTATTATTTATTTATGTTAGTTTTTACTTCCTTATTGAACTGTGACATTTCATGTTATGAACATCACCCCTCACACTTAATTTTTTTTACCTCTTTATTTTATTTTTATAATAGTTATTTAATTGGTAGTAAACATCCAATCTTAATATTGTTATATCTGGTTACTTTTTCAGACAAGATGTTTGTGGTTCATTGGAAAAATGTTCATCTCCATGACCAGCCAGGGGGAGGTGAGATTGGTTGTTGTTTTTTTTTTATTATTATATTGTTTCTGTCTTGTTTTTCATGATTCTTATAAATTTATTCAAGTTTATCTAAACAGCACACTATAGAGAATATGAATCAATTCTAAGTGAAAATGTATATATTACATTGCCTCAAAATAATTGTTGGTATTATTAAGGGAGAGTGTTGTAACTTCAATGTATTTAGGTATCATCTGGCTTCAATGTTGTAAGAACCTCATATGCACTCTCTTTAACAATATTTCTATAATTTTATGCCCTGGTTAAGATAGTGTGGGGTCTCTACCATATGTTATAAAAGTACACTAAATTTTTAAATGCACATAAATATTAAAGCACATAATGATTTTACTTTCATTGCCAAAAAATGGAAAAGGAAAGGAATGGAGCCAATTGTCTGATTGGACAAAGAAAACTATGCTTCCATTTGTCTTTCTATTGCTGATGCTATCAACAGGTTACAATTTCTGGCAGAAGTGTTACTGCTTTTCCAGTGACGGGAGACTCAGAAAGCACAGAGCCAGAATATATTCTTTTAATCTACCTCCTCCAGACAGGTACTTTATTTATTGAAGACAAAAGGATGAAAAGAAAAGTTGATCTTGGAGGGATTTGAAGTCAGTGTGCAGAAAGCCAGAACAAATACCTAGACATTTAACCCTTTGCTCTAATAACCATGCATACTGTAAATTACAATTTTAAAGATAGATTTTTTTTAGATTTAGCATGATACAAGAAATGGCTATTTTATGGAGAAGTTTATGACAAATTTGTTTATCTGCTTTGACCCTTAATACTTCCTAGTTCATTTTAAACCCTTTCTAATCCTGAAAATTAGAGTGGAAGGTATTTTCTACATTTGAAAAATAAGACTCCAAAAATTGCCAATTATTAGTAATAAAACTGTAATTCTATCATGTCTTGTTTTGACACCAATACAGGAAGTAATATCAGTTATAAACAGTTAAAAAAATTACACGAATACTTCAACTAAACTTTCTTCCAGATCTTCTGGGTTTCATTTAAGATTTGATGTTCTCTTTACAGTTTCTTCAAGTGTAAACAACTTTAACACATTCACTGTTTCATAAGCTTTCTGGTGTTTAGGCAGGATAGTGGGCAATCTAGCAATAATGGCAAATAAAATCAATATTCAGGTTTTAAACTTATGAGAAGTGGTCTGATATTAAAGAAAATAGGTATCAAGTCTTAGAACAACTGAAATTATCATACTTGAAGTTTTACTTGTGTTTTCTTCAAGTTTGTTGATAACTTTACTTAGATTTCATACCATATTCACATTTCTTATTTCAATTGCCTTTCTTCATGTTTAAATTCTAAAATTATTACCTCTTTGTTTTTTCCATTTGTTCCATCTTTCCCTATGTCTCCAGATATTGTTTCATGATAACATCTTTGTCACTTTTAGGCTTCTTTTTTTCTTTTCAATGCCCATTTCCTTATCCATCATGTACTATTAAACTCATGCAAGCATAATGTTGACAAAAATAAAAGTTGTCTGGATAGGCAATACAATAGTTTTTAAATCTTTTGATACCAGAGTCTGAAACCACTCCTGGTTCCAAAATACAAAACTGTTTATTTTAAAGTGTTTATATTCATATAAAACCCTTCCATCACAATTTTATGTAAGAACCTGTGTTATGTTCCAAATACCAACTTAATAATTGGAATGTTTGGTATATTACCCTTTAATTTCTGGATTTTTGCCAAAATTATTATAAAAGTTTAGACCGTCTTTCATTAAAAATATGATGATGAAAGGGTTAATAATGGTTAATAATGCACTGTTGTTTATAACTTGAATTCTTTCTCCTATCAGCTGTGATGTATGTCATCATCATCATCATCACCGTTTTACGTCCGTTCTTCCACACTAGCATGGGTTATACGGGTTGTCCTGTTGTGGGCAGTGTCTGGTCAGCTGACCATGCCTTGCTCATACAGGAACTGATTTGGCTTGATTTCCACAGCTAGATGCCCTTCCTAACACCAACTTCATTTACAGTGAGTGCTGGGTGCTTTTTCGTGGCGCCTACACGTCCACTTTACAGTGTGGGCTAGGTGCTTTTTTGCCGTGGCACCTCCACGACCACCTTGCAGTGGGGGCATATTGTCTATATGCTTCAGCTTGTACCCATGGGAGGTCGAGTACTCTGTATTACTGCGTGACGCCAGAGGTCACGGTCGTGTGTCATTGCCTTTGACAGGTGTAATTGGGTAAGGTCGGCTTTTATCACCTCATCCCAGGTCATCTTGGGTCTCCCCACTCCGCGGTTTCCATCAACTTCTACTGCTCTGCAGCTTTTTATGCAGCTGTCATCCTTCATACGCATTGCATGTCCATACCAGCGCAGCCGCCTCTCCTGCACACAGCATTTGATTCCTCTTATGCTCAGTCTCTCTCTTAATTCATTTATGCTTTGTCGTTCACGTATATTACTGTTACACATCCATCGGAGCATGCAGGCTTCGTTTCTCTCTAATCTACGTAAGTCTTCCACCTTCAGCGCCCAGGTCTCACTACCATGCAACATTGCTGTTCAGATACACGCATCATACAGTCTGCCTTTCATTCTGAGGGAGAAGCCTTTTGCAGCTAGCAGTGGTAGTAGTTCCCTAAACTTCTTCCATCCCGTTCTTACCCTAGTTATTGTACTTTCTGAACACCTACCTCCGCTGCTAATCCGGTCACCTAGGTAGCAGAAGCTGTCTACAGAGCCCTCCCAGAGATTGGTGGTACTTGTTTCCTGTGGCTGTTTGCTGTTTGCTGTCCCAGCACAGCTGCTGCATGTGAAGCCTACATTCTTAATTAAGCTTCCTGAGATCTCGCTACATCTCTTGTGTACCCATTGTTTGCATTTGGGGCAGAGAATGGAGTTCCTACATACACCTTTCCTACATACTGAGCAAGGCCATTTCCCTGAGGGGATCTGGGTTCTGTTTTCTCGTCTACTTACAAGGACCTTAGTCTTTGTTATGTTGACTTTGAGACCCTTTCTTTCTAGTCCCTGCTTCCAAGTTTGGAATTTCTTCTCTAGTTCTACCATAGATTCAGCTATGAGTGCGAGGTCATCAGCATACAGGAGTTCCCATGGGCATCCGGTCTTAAACTCCTCCGTTATTGCCTGCAGGACTATGATAAACAGGAGGGGGCTAAGAACAGAGCCCTGGTGGAACCCAACCTGTACGCTAAATTCCTCGCTATACTCATTGCTAATCCTAACTTTGCTGACTGCTCCCCTATACATGGCTTGTACCGCTTTCACAAGCCATTCATCTACTCCTAGTTTTCTAAGAGCCCACCAGATTACAGCACATGGAACTCTGTCAAAGGCTTTCTCAAGGTCGACAAATGCCAAGTAGAGTGGCTTACTTTTAGCTAGGTACTTTTCCTGTAACTGCCTCACAAGGAAGAGGGCATCAGTGGTGCCTCTTCTTGGTACAAACCCAAATTGCATCTCGTCTATTTTCACCCAGTCCCTAATCAACTGTGCTATAACTCTTTCTGTTACTTTCATGACCTGGTCCATCAACTTCATACCTCTATAGTTTCCTCTATCTAGTGCATCGCCTTTACCTTTGTAGCAGTTGACAATGATGCTACTGCACCAATCTTTTGGTATGACACCTTCTAGTATTACCTGGTTAACAATACGTGTGGTTATAGTGTGACCTACAGACCCAGATGCCTTCAGCATCTCGGCAGCTATACCCGATGGACCGGTTGCCTTCCCCATCTTCATATCTTTGATTGCCTTACTTACTACGTTGCTGCTGACTTGTACTGCTGGCCCCTCTATAGGGTCTACTTGGGGTAGGGTCTCTTCTTCCCATGCATTCTCCACATTTAGTAATCTATCATAATGACTCTTCCATGCATCTTTCTTCTCAGCACTTGTGAGGGCAAGCTCACCTTTATCATTCCGGATACACTTCTCTCCAATGACATCACAACTATCTCTGACACACTGCCTCGCAATCTTGAATACCTCCTGTTTCTGGTCCTCACGTTGCAAAACATGCTTGAATTTTCTATCCTCTGCTTCCCTCCTAGCTAAGTATACTTGTCGCCTAGCTTCCCTCTTGGTCTCTATGTAATGTACCCTGCTCCCCCCGTTCTTCCATTCTTTCCATGCCTGTCTCTTGGCCTTAACTGCTTCATCTACCTTATTGTTCCACCACCAAGTCACTCTCCTCCTGCTTGAGGTCTTACTCCAGCCACAGACCTCATCCGTCGCCTCTAGTAAATTATTTTTTTTAGGAACTCCCAGTTCTCTTCTACATTAAATGTCTGTATCTGTTCTTCTTTACTGTCGTAGGCGTTGAGTAAAATATCTTTAAATCTGTTACTGGTTGAGGGGACTTTCAGCTTCCAGATCTTTCTTCTCCAGGTTGGCCTCTGTTTCCAGGTTCGTCTAGTTCTGACCGTGAGGTCGCTGACAACTAAGCTATGTTGGGATGTACATTCCTCACTAGGCAAGGCTTTTGTGTTTACGACCGTCCATCTGTCACTTCCTCTGATGAGGATAAAATCTATCTGACTAGAATGCTCCCCTGATCTATAGGTGATCAGGTGGTTGTCGGGTTTTTTAAAGTTTGTGTTACATATCGACATCTCATTGGCGTCGCAGAATTCTAGAAGTCTGAATCCTTCCTCATTTCTTGTGCCAACCCATGGCCTCCATGGACTCTATTGAAGCCGTCACAGTGTTTACCTACGTGTCCGTTAAAATCTCCTGCGATGATTAGGAAGTCATTGTCGTCTGTTAGAGCAGTAGTGTGCATTAGGGACTCGTAAAACCTATCCTTAAGTTCGTCTGGCAGCCCTGATTGGGGTGCGTAAGCTGATATTATTGTGGTAATTGTTTTATTCAGGACTAGTCTGAGTTTAATGATTTTTGCATTTACCCTGTACACTGAGATTACTTTATCTACCCACTTGTCAGCTACTAGGATACCTACACCACCCATCCCATCGTCATTTCCTACCCAGAAAAATTTGTAGCACCGACTTTTTCCTACAAGGACTCTGGTAGACTCTCCTCTCCATCTAGTCTCTTGCACACAGCATACATCAATTTCCTTTCGCTCTAGCATTTCTACGATTTCTCCTGCTCTTCCTTTCATTGAGCCTACATTGATGGTACCAACTCTGAGTTTTGGGCATTTGTCGACACTCGTAGGGAAGGGTCTCTGGGTTGGCGCTTCACATGGGTGCTTGGTAGCTCGCAGATTCATATTTCATCTATTGATTCAGAGTTGCTCAAATTTATTCTCAGCTCATCCATCCATAACGGTGGGAAAATTGAGGGCTAGAAGAACAGTGGTGGTGGGATAATGGCAGGGTGTGTTGGGCTGCGACAGGGGAGGAGAGAGTTAGTTAGGTGGTAGTAGTAGTAGTAGTAGTAGCAGCAGCAGAAGAAATGGCATGCTGAGGTTTGATTGGTCGAATAGGCTATGGTGGTGTGAGGGGGTGGGTGGGAGGGAAATTGTGAGGTAGGCACTGAGGGTCGCCGTCAAGGCTAACAAACTTAACTAACCGATAGAATAGAATACCGCATGGCAAATAGCCGAAATAATACAGCAAAAACAGGAATAATATTAATAATAATAGCGTCATAAGAGCTAGATACCTTCGAAAAATTTGTATGGATGGGTGGCTGGAACGAATCCAAATCAACTCTATGTGGATATAACATTAAGAAAAAAACGTTTTCTTGAGAAAGGAAAACATGGACACCAAAAGAAATTACATGATCAACGAATGGTTGTTCAGTACTAGTAGAATATCTTATATAGTATATGAATTTCTGAAAAGCAAATTTCAAAAGTCAAATTCGTGTATTTGTCATATAATTTGTATAAAATTAATATGAAGCATAAGGAATAAGACCTCCTTCTTTCACAAATATACCATCATCATCATTACATTTTTCCATAGTTTAACAAGTCCTTTATTATGTAACATCTCTCTACTTGTCTTTTTCCTTTGTCATATCTTTGTGAGGTTCAGATACTTCACCACCTCAGTCCATGTCTTCTTAGTGCAAGGTAAATAGAATCAAATGAATGTATTATTCTAGTAAAGGAAATGTCAAAGTAAATCACTTTTATTCTTTGCATAAAGATGTCAGGAATGAATTGAGTTTAAATTATTGATGAAAATCCAAGACTGCGCACACACACACACATACACACACACGCACACAAAGTTATTGATGAAAATCATGATCTAGTTGTGACATAGACACGCATATACATTGTTAATTTAGTAATATTCATTTGTTGTCATGGTTTAACAGTGAAAATGTTACTATTAATGTAAACTTGTTATTTCTGCTGTAATTTTATTAGTTACATTTGGTTAAAGTAAAAACTGTACATACTAACATGTTTCTTACCAGTTTTAAAATCCCAATTTGATTTAATGAGGTCATTAGCATTGCAGTGTTTATAATATACTAGTAACAATCTGATTCATTTAACTCATCTTATTCATGACAAAAAATAATTAAACTCAATCATTGTATAATGAGTTTAATAAATTGAAATAGAGAAATAGAATGAGATGTCTATTAATTAGTGTTTGATAAAAATGTAGTGTGTCCATTTGCAGTTGCCATTCAACATGATTATTGTAATTTGTTTAATTTAAAATATATTAGATCTTGGAAGTATTCTGAGTAATGCATCAACCTTAAATGCTCACTTATTCATAAAAGTTGAAGCCAATATAGTACTATAATAAAATCTATCTATCCGGGAAGGGGTGGGGGCTTAAACACCTGATGGAGCTTATATATCTGGTCATATATATTTGTCAGTATTAGTATATATTTTATGTAGAATTATTATAAAAAGACTGACATAAAAATTATGTTGGTGATTTAGCCACATTGATCCTTCATCATCATCTGTTCATCTTACAGCTGGCATGTGTTGGAGAGGTTGTCACAGACTAAGTCAGTGCTTAATTGGAATTACTGTCCTCCTATATCCATATCTCACTTACATACATTCCAATTTTGACATGTGTTCTACAGTTGGATTTCCTTCCTATAGCCAAGCACTTTACAGAGTGTACTGGGTATATATTGACATGGCACCAGCACTACCATTTTACAGAGTGTAATGGGGGCATTTTATCATGGCACCAACACTGCTCTTATGAAGTATATGTTACGATAATTGTTAGGAAAATGGGATCTTTTTTTAACCGTGGAAGATGGACGTTAAATGATGATGATATGTATGTGTGTGTATATATATATACACACACATAGGGTGCCCCCCCCCCCCCAAAAAAAAATGTATACATACTTTTATTAGAATGCTGTTGAAGTATGTATATATTTTTTGGAGACACCCTGTATATATATAAAAACAAAAACACATATATTAGGTATATATGTATATATAAGGTATATGACTAACAATGGCTGTTAAACTGGTAATGAGAGGAATTTGTTTTATTTATTTGCAGATGGTTCCTTTAATTTCCAAGTCATTCTTTTGAGAGATGGCACAATAAAGTTTGTATATAAAAAGGTAAGATGACTTCTTGTGCAGTTAAATTTAAATTGGAATTTATTATCATATTTTAGTGTATTAATTTAGAAAGCAATTGGAAAATAAATTTATGATATAGGTAATCTAACATGTGTATGTATGTATGTATACATGTGTGTGTGTGTATACTTGCATATATAAATATACAGTGCATCTTCGCTTATCTGGATATCGCTTTCCCGAACTTCGATTTACCGGACGGCTATTTCTATACTACTATTTATTCATTTTTAAAAAAGTACTAACTTTTTATGGTTTGACTCAATTCAGTTTTACCAAGTTTTTAGTTATTCTTATGTTTGTTTAATTAATTTTCTTATAAATTCTAGCTGTTCTTTTGTTATTCTAATAAACTTTCTTTACTTAGCATTTGTCTTTTATTTTGACTAAAAGACACCAAAACATTAGAAACCACAAGCATTATGTAACTATGGCAGTGAATTGGCAGTATCGCTAGAGGGTTGGACGCCATGCTTTCTAGCATAGTTACGTCCCTTTACAGTCTGAGTTCAAATCCCGCCGAGGTTAACTTTGCCTTTCATCCTTACGGGGTCGATAAAATAAAGTACCAGTAATGTACTGGGTAATTGCTGGCCTTGTGCCTAAAGTAGAAACAATTATGTAACTATGGGATTTTAGAATTCGCTTATCCGGATATTTCACTTAACCGGATCTTTTTCTAACTGTTTGGTTTTGACCATCCGGATAAGCGAAAATTCACTGTATACATATATATTGCTGCACCTCCAGCATTTCTACCACTGAGTGCTCCTGTTGATTCAATCAATGGAACAGCCTGCTTGTGAAATTAATGTGTGTCTGGCTGAGCATTCCACAGACATGTGCATCCTCAGCTATAGTTTTTGGGAAATTCAACATGATATAGTTTGTGACAAGACTTAACCCCTTGAATTACAGGTACAGCTCATTTTTGCCAGCCGAGTAGACCGAGCTGAGAGCACACAGAACTAAAACAAATACCACAAAGCATGTTATATAACATTCTAATGAGTCTGGCAAATTTTCTGCCTTCTCTGGTGTTAATGTTTTTATGAAAGAAGTCATACTTTATAGTGATTTTTTTTCTATAAGCACGAGGCCAGCAATTTGGGGGAAGAGGAAAGTTGATTAAATCGAACCCAGTGCATTACTGGTACTTTATTTTATCAACCCCGTAAAGATGAAAGGCAAAGCTAACCTCGGCAGGATTTGAACTCAGGACATAAAGGGCCGTAAGTCTATGCTGCAAAGCATGTTGTAGAGTGTTCTACCAGTATTGCCAATCGACTGCCCTTACTATAAAGTCCTATACTTTACAGTAAAACTAATTGTATATTCAGTACAACATTTCACTGCTTTATTTATCATTTTATAAGACATGAATTTAATTTCTATTTATAGTTACCAATAGCTCCTCATTCTATCAGTACAAACAACCATCCTGTCAAAATAGGATTATCAGATGCATATTACATAGATAAAGTAGGTAAAGCAGGTAAGTTTGTATACATTTTGTTAATTAGCTTTATAATATTTGGAGTCAGTTGCTTCATTGTTCTTTAAATTTTTGATATCATTTTAAAGGATTCTTATTTAGATTAAAGTCTTTTACCATAATTAATATATGAGATTATTTATATTACAAATACTATCTTAATAAAATTCTTCATTGATTAAATAAATTCTTCATTAATTAACTAATTCACTCTGTAAAGTGGTAATAAGAAGGGCTTCCAGCCATAGAAAACCCTCTAAACAAAGGGTTGGAATTGGAAAGAGTCTTCAGCTATGCCAAGGAGTCATGATAAAATGCACTTGCTAGAGCGCAGAGTCAAATGTCAGGCTCCCAGCCCACAAAGAGGTCAGGTTTCACTCAAATACTGACCTGACAGTGATAACATGTCCAACCCTTGCTAGCAGGGAAAATAGATATTAAATGGTGATAACAACAATGATGAATTAATTGAAATTTAGTGTCTCTAAGGGCCATAACAAATGTTTTAAGGCTAGTTTCTGTGCTAAAACAGAGGTAATCCTTGCAGACCCCATGATAGAACTTACACTCATTATGGTCTATCTGAGGCAATGTTTTACAGTCAGATATTCTTCCTAGCACCAATCCTTTTAGATGCCTTTTACAACATGCAAGGATATGGTGCTGTCATCGTCATCATGTGACCATTTCTCCTTGCTTGCATGACATGGACGAGATCTTTTTCTAACAGGTTTTCTATGACCAAATACTATTCCTGAAGCCAACCATTACTTTGCTTGAAGTATGGTATATGCCACTAACATCTGTTGAAGTGCTACACTGAGATGCATGTGTTTATGGGTGACACAAATAGATGTCACTGTAGGCTTTATAAATTATGTTTATATATATATATACACACACACATATATCATTTTGTGTTTGTTTTGCAAGATTTTTTATGTGAAACTGTAATACTTTGTGAGGGTCATGCTGACAACAAAAGCATGTGTGCCAGTTGAGTTTCCCTTTGGTTCCAATATTAGTCAAGTAACCAATCCATTCCTTGGTCAGCCCAACAATTGGATGGCTATTCAATTGTATATATTCTAAATCTGATACACATGGATAATTAAATGAAAATAATGAACTTGACATTTTTTTTTTCTGAGATATACTGTCCAACCAAGAGTGTAAAATTTGCACTCCCCCTTTTTTAATTGGGTGTTGTGAATTCTAAATAAAGCTTTTTTATTTAACACTTTTTCAAGGAATGGAGCATACATGAAATATTTTCAGCTTGTAAATGCCTGGTTAGGATCTACATGTTTAACAACAGCTGAAGCATCACGATTTTAACAATCACATTAGTTCACTTAGAACCAATCATGTCCCTTCCATCAGTCTCTTTACATGTTAGTCAACATCTTTGAAAATAAAAATGAAATTTACAGATCACACCTATGCAGGTTTAATTGGCCTCTTCCATAGTTGTATCTAATATGAGGTTTCTCAAGTGTTTTAATGATAGAGGACCCAGTCCTGTCATGAAAAGCAATGTAAAATGCCTTGCTCAAGAACATAATTTGTCATCCAGTCCTGGATTTGAATCATGAGTCCAACATCCTAACCACTCGACCACATGCCTTCACTGGTCTTTACCTGAAAGTGTTAAGACTTCTGATGAGTTTCAGAATTATGACCTTGAATTTGCAGAAAATAAGAGACATTTACAATGTAATGACTCTATTGCTGAAAGTTTATTTGAAATAAGTTTAGACAAACATGTCAACACAGGTAGTTTGAGGCTGTCAAACACAAGCTTTAATAGTGAATCCTTTTCAAAACAAATGATTTAACTTCTTAGCTTCACTGCAAGCTGTGAACCTATTCATCTAACAGTTAGCAATACCAGTAACATGTCATGTATAAGTGTTAAAAAATGGCATTATTTGTCTGTTTGTCACATTAACAAAGCATTAAAATGTAGATTGATGAGACATGCATGTTCATGCTTATATACACATAATTATTGAAGTATGTGTGTGTGTGTATATACATATGTGTATATATATGACGATTCTGTCTTGGACACATGACATGTGTTTTCTCATGATTGACAAGACCAGCTTTTGAAAATATAGTTCAGTGACAGACAGTGCAGATAACATCACCTCTGTACCCTCTACTACCTAAAAGATCAATAACTCACCCCCAGGAGAAAAAGCTAACCTCTGATATAGGCTAATGACTGCTATAAGAAAGTGGTTTTGCTTAAATTCAAATCAACGACCACTAAGTGTGTGTTTGTGTATATATATATATATATATATATATATATCATTAAAAAAAAGCACATGAGACATATACAGGATATAGAAAACTGGGAAGAGACCAGTACATGGACTATTCCTGCTCACCGGCTGTCTTCTTGGGCTCATTATAGTTTCAGATGCTTCCAAAGACAGGATTATTCACCAATAGTGCATCATTAGTATTTAAAGAAAGATAACTATTTGGGATGAAAAAAACAATTGCTGTTGGACGAAAAAAAAAAGACAAAATATCTAGATATTGATATGGTACAAGGAAATTTCTATGATTGAAAGCAATACACAAATGTGGGTATGTAAGCATAATAGGAATAAAGACATTAATTGAATTAATCCAAGTTAGTATGTGCAATCGCCTTGGAACTAGTATTAATAGGCAAAAGACATAGTGAAGTGGTCAAATCACATAATTGAGTGTTCTACCTTGTCAAGAAAGGATTTGGAATTCAATATAGTGTTGATGTGAATATTCAATCAAAGCAAAATGTTATCCATTTTTGTGGGCATACGATATCCTCGAATATATTGTTGAGTATTCAAATCCAGAGTCTAATATATAATGTTAAAATAAAAGTGTAAGAAAAAGAAAGTGAGGTGATTGGTTAATCGATTGTTTTATGATTGTTTCAGAGAGCCAAAATATCGATGTGCAGACTAAGTGATGGTAGTTATGCAATTCTACACCATCAGCCATGAAAAAGCACAATTACTCTGCTGATTCTGCCTGAGAATTACATTAAGAGCATATGTGTCTTTGGAATATTCAACCACTTACACATTTATTCAAGTGCTGGAAATTCAATTGATCGAACAATTGAGAGCGCATTGAAGTTAGTGGAGGATCCATGATCAATTTTCATCATATACACTGCACTGTGTATTTCAATTAATTTCTAAGATAATCAAGAATTTGAAGTGATTTACTAAAATAACTCATTTTTCTGTTTCTTTTATAAAATAATTTAACAAAAATGTTTTTACATAAAATTAGACTGGGTCTTTTTAATTTAAATACGTTATCCATCCATCAGTAATATTAGTGGAAATTATGACTTTAAATGATATATTGGGATTAGCATATCTGTAGATAGGTGGTGAATCAGATTCTGGTGCTGAAATAATGGTTTCTAATTTAGGCACAAGGTTAGCAGTTTGGTGCAAGAGGAAAGTTGATTATATCAACCACTGTACTTGACTGGTTTGTTATTTTACTGGCCCTGAAAGGCAAAGTTGCCCTTGGCAGGATTTCAATTCAGAGCATAAAGAGCTGAAACAAATACCATAAGGTAATTTGTCTAGCACAGTAACAGTTCTGCCAATCCACTACAATGGTTCAGATATAAGTGTCGAATATACAAGTGTTTCTTTGACTTCAGATGAAGTGTTGACTGATCAAGCTTTGTAGTGCTCACCATTGGTTTTCACTGCCTGGATGTGTGGCTCTCTTGTTCAGATTCGACACCTTTGTTAAATAAGGTCTGCCATTACAGACAGGTTCTGAGTAAACTGTTTCCATAATTTTTATTTAAATGTAAACAGTTTAACATAAGAGGTTTTGATTTGATGCAGTCTCCAGGAAATGCATCCAACCAGAGCTAAATTATGACAATTTATGCCACTTTTTTCATTGGTGAAAGCTAATAAGATTCAGTTTGCAGACCATTGTTATAGAGCAGAAAAAGAAATATCATTGTTTATCCTTTGGAGACTCTGACTCAATGGCAATAAAAGTAAGAAACCTACATTTGGGGATGCCATCAGCAGTGATATGGGGATTGCCAATGAAGACCTGATGACAACTATGCAGGATCGGGAATACTAGTGTAGGTTTCTGGGCCCTATGATTTTGGCTGTTGTTATAAGATGATGATATTGATTATATCAGAACTAAAAGTGGTTTTAGGCAGGTTGGTATGAAAAGGGTTATTTCTATTTTAGTTGTTAGGTGAGGTCATTCTGTAGATTAGCATTTTCTTTACTGGCAGGTGAATATTAATTCTGTACACATTTTCTCTCTTCCTCATGTTCTTCAAGGTGAAGGAACATGGCCTAGTGGTTACAGTGTTGGACTCACAATCATAATGTTGTAGGTTCAATGTCTGGACCTGATGGCATGTTGTGTTCTTCAGCAAGATGCTTCATTTTATGCTGCTTTTCATGATAGGGCTGGGGCCCCAATCATTAAAATCCTTGAGAAACCTCCTATGAGATGCAACCTTGTAGGAAGCCAGTTAGACATGTATCAGTGTGAGCTGTATATTTCATTTCATTTTTCATTTTCGTTTTCTTCAAGGTATAGTTCGAATAATTTATGAGTACCACAGAGTAACAATTGACAAGACAAAAATCCGACAAAGAACAGTTGTGATACTTTCTCCACTTCCAAGTAAGTCTATTAATGATTTTCTTTAACTCTTTGTTTTGTATAGTTTCAGATTTTATGTGAGCTAGCTTAATCTCCTCCCTTTGATTTGTATGACATCCTTGTAACTCTAGTGTATCTTTTACTCTGGAAAGAATGAAAATGAGAATGGTCTAGTGGCTGAGTGGAGTATGACTCAGAGAGGAGAAACAAGCAGTTAATTGTAGAGTATGATGGGAATAAGGCCAGTGCTGAATGTTGTGAAGAGAAATGGAATAAGTTGGTGAGGTCATGTGTTGAGAAAGAATGACTGTGACTGGCTGAGAGGAGTGATATAAATTTATGTGGTAGGAAGTAGAGGAAGGAAAGATCAAGGAAGACATTGCTAAAGATGTTGAAGGAGGAAATGAAAATCAGGGCATTAATGAAGTGGATGCAGATGATAGGAAAAAATAGGCAAGCTTGTCATGGGGCCCACAATGATAACTCCTGCTTTTGCAGGGTCGGTGGCTTTGAAATGTTTGATGTTTTGTTTTTTAGATAATTTCCTTATTGCCCCTTAGTTTTGATTAAAAGTAGTTTTTGAATTTACTAAATGACATTTCTGTTTTCTTTTTTCCCCAGCTTGTAATTTAGCTGAAGATTGTAATACATGCTTCAATCAACAAAGTAACTTCTCCTGCAATTGGTGCTCTGCTGTCGGGAGATGTTCCAATGGTATAGATTGGCACAGACAGGAATGGCTAAGCAAAAAATGCGTTATAGCTGTAAGTTTATTATTATCTTACTCAGTGTTTCTGTGTGTGTATATGTGTACTGCATTTTCTCTTGCATAATATGCAAAATTTTGAACTAAAATTAAGAGCAAATATGTTGGGGTTGTATTATACATGAAGACACCTTTCAAAAATGTTTTACTGAACTTAAAATTACTAATTTCAAAAGGTAAGATTGCAGATATAAGTTGATAAAAATTGTTTACAAAATACTAAACTTCCCGTTGTTTTACATTCTTTAATGTAATAAGAAAATGAATGTTGATGGGAAACATGGTACAAGTTTACAAAGGAATTTATGAAGATATAGCTGTACTCCAAGGTCATATTACACTTTGCTCTCATATATTTAGCTCCATAAGCAGGATTCATATTATATTACACTCAAGCACATTATGCACAAAGAAATACATGGTCTGTTTCTTTGAAATTTATTTAAGTTCTTTTTTCTTTAGAATTCAAACTAATTATGAACAATGCATTCATAAATCACAGGCCCAGTGATTTGTGAAATATGTCAGTTAATGTGTGCATACATGTAGGCATTGCTTGGATATACTTGCACTCACATAAATCACATAATAGGTGTACATATCTTTTTAGTGCCTGAATGCATGTACTTAATCACTCATTGTGGGAGTGTATGTGTGTGTGTGTATGTCCTATGTACGTGTGATAGTGTACATATGTTCATTTCCAGAAAGCTCAAATGGAGAATCTTTGTACTGTCTTGCAAATCTTCACTGTAATTCTAATCGATTGGATTTGGAGCATATGAATCAGTTTGTTTTGGTCCTTCTTGAAACAACTCAGAATATTTAGACTTTTATGCAAATATGAGGTTACAAAGTCCAATACACCAATGATAATGCATACAAATAGATATAAATGAATATCTATAATCAGGATACAAGAGTTGTAGATTCTTCATTAATTCACCATAGATATACTCTTTTTCCACAAATATAGACAAGACATACATATCTATTGGACAGCTAACCTTTACAACAGTGCATAACTTTTATTCCCTGTCGTATAGAACAATATCAGATTTGTTGCATTTGCATTGGGCTACTGTTTTTATTGGGACTTTCCACCAATATTCTATACTTTTAAAGGTATGGATACATTCTGGTTCAGGGGTGGTTTTGGCATGACTGTCAGAGCAACCCTTCCTTCCTTGTAAATGGTTTTGGAAACAATGTCATGTATCTCTCCATTCATATTTTCAACATTGATACGGCACAATCACAATGTGGAAGTTTGGAGGCATCCTTGTCTCTCTTATTAATCAGGTATTTAGTAGCTATTTCTTGATCCTGGATATCAAAAGCACATCCTTCTGGGTGGGATGTGATGCATCCATCACAGATCCAGGAACAGCTACTAGATATCCTCTAGTTTTCAAGTTAAATACTCATGCATTATTTTCTGCTGGAATGATGAATGAGTGCTTCTCTAAGTTTTCAAAGTCAGTTAGCTACCTTTGGGTCAGATGGAACAGTTGTAGACTTAGAATACCTATTCAAGAGTCTTTCACTTACTCTCAAAAATATTATTTTCACTGTTCAGTACATGTGATGGAGTAATTTCTCCTTGTAAATCAGTGTGATAAGATGTGGCAGTTAAAGGCTGTTATCTTATGTCTCTGCCACCATCCCTCTAACATAGACTCTGTCAGTTGATGTGGAAGTTACTACTTGTGGTATGGATCTTCTTAATTCAAGGGGTAGATCTTAAGTCTAGTCTAGTAACCCAGATACTGGTATTGCAAAAGCACAATAGGATATGGTTTTACTGAATATGGACTTCTCTGACTTCCATACATTTTGAAGTCTGCTGAAAAATTCCTCGGTCATTTTTTCTTCTTTCACAGAACTGACACAGTAAGCAACATTCTCATCAATTTCAAGATAACTGTAGCATATCATTACTGGAAATAGTCATCAGGCCATTGATATCCACATTCCTTGTCTGGTCTACAATTTTTACTCAATTGATTACCAACTATGAATATTTATCTTTACTAAATTCCATTCCTATGTCCCATAAAAATGTGACCAGCTCTGGCTCTCTGTGTATGTGTATTTGCATGTGTGTGACTGTATAGATTTGTTTATTTGTGTTAATATGTGCACATGTATGTATTTGTTTGTGTGAATGTATGTGTGTATCTAAGTTTATCTGAATGTGTGTTTTGTGTGGTTTTGCTTACTATTAACGTTTTAAAACTATTCTACTTAATCTGAAAGAAAAAACCCTCAGTATAAGCTGTTTGGTAATCACTCTTCTAATGTTGCTAATCTAGTAATTAACTATATTTCCATAGCAACCAATATAATTTACAAGTTGTCCTTTTAGATAAATACCTGCTAGTTTGTAATATTTCTGTTCAATAGTTTGTAGAGCTAGGACCTGAGTACTTGAAACAGCATTGGTAGAGTAATCTTTCATTACCATATTTATAATGAAAGAATCAGCCTCTAGTTTTCAAATCATTTTGAAAATAATCAAGAATTTAGATATGTTTAGTAAATATAACTGACTTTCCCATTATTAGTCATTTTGATATCAGACTGCCTAATAGAAACCAGTTTGGATTTATGATACAAAACTTTATACTTAAATAAAATTATAATCAAAGAATTTTTAAAGTATTGTTCGAAATATCGGCTTATTAATGAAACAACTGGTTGTTTTATTAAATTCCTCCAAATATTTTATTATTTTCCAAACTTTTTGAAACATATAAGCAGGTGCATTTTATTAGAAATGAAGTAACGAAAGGATTAAGCTGATGTTTGAACATTACTTAATATTAAATAATGATAATGATAGACACTTTAAAATAGTTTTGTATCATAGAACCAGAGTCCGGTTCAGGTAGTTTGTATACAAAATGTTAAAGAATAACATAGAATTATGTTAACGCTTTATCCTGCTAACCTACTTTTCACACAGATTCCAAATCATAAACTAATATCCTGCTGTATACCAAACGAACATTTCTATATTATACACCTAAATGCATAAACCATATTTTCCTTAACTTAATCTGTTGTCTGAAACTGAGGTTATATGGTTTTTCCCCTTGCAAACTTCAATATTTTCAATGTATATTTACTTTGATGTACAGATATTAAAATATTAGTTATGTTAACAGCTAAAATTTTGAATCTAGACCAAAGATTTTATACCGTTATATCTGTATACACAAAGAATAGAGCTAACAAAGACTGTGTAAATCTATATATAAATTTACACATTTTTTGTAAATAGACATGTAATATGCTAAATATACGTTTTTTCCTTGTCAATTGAAGAAAAAAAGATAAATACCTTGAATAAATTTATGTAAATTTATACACCTATTTATGCAGTATTGATTACCTCTATAATGTATATATATATATATATATATGTATATATGTGCATGTGTGCGATGAGAGGTGGTGATTCTCTGACATTGCATGATTGGTACTTGACTGGGGTTGTATATTGAATCGTATATGAAATGTTCATGTAAATAAACATTTTTATAGCTTTGCTATGAATTTTAGCATTGGTGAATTTCACCACTGGTCTTTAGCAAATGATTCAGTATACATCCTCAATCATGTATCAAACATGCTATGCCAGAGCATCACTACCTCTCACTAATTAGAGCCTGCCAGCTTTTGCCCTGTATGCAAATGAGGTTCATCTCTTGATGTTCATAAGCATAAGTACTATAAACTTTTAGCTGATTTTCGTCTTAGCACCCAAGTGGAGTTATCCCCACTGAAGATGGTTAATGAACCAGAAACAGCTGTTACAGTGCTCTCCCTAGGTTATAAAGACCAGTGGTGAAATTCACTTCTATAATTCATAGCAAGGCTATATATATATATATATATGTATATATATATATATATATGTATGTATGTATACGTACATACATATATGTATACAGACGTACAGTAGTATGTATATATATGCATACATGCGCACATATATATATGCACGTATCGGTTTACCGAACATTTATTATAATGCTCGGTTTGTTTGTTTGTAAACAAACAGCCCGAATTACGCCGTACAGTGTTTAGGCAATCACGTCACCTTTTTGTTCAACACTGACACAGGAACGATGTACTAGTTTCAAGCTTATTAGCTATCATCAGCATCGTATATCTTCCTGCCAGATGGTTGAACGTCTGAACACTGTACGGCGTAATTCGGGCTGTTTGTTTGTTTACAAACAAACAAACCAAGCATTATAATAAATGTTCGGTAAACCGGTAAACCGATACGTGCATATATATATGTGTGCATGTATGTATATATATACATACTACATTCTATTCCATTTATCGTTTTCGGTGTGCCCGGCCAACTGAACTCACTCAATATGCAAATTAGGCTGCTCAGCCGTTAATATGCATAAGGAAAGTATATACTTTCAGACGTTCAGCCATCTGACAGGAAGGTATACGATGCTGATGATAGCTAATAAGCTTGAAACTAGTACATCGTTCCTGTGTCAGCGTTGAACAAAAAGGTGACGTGGTTGCCTAAACACTGTATGGCGTAATTCGGCTGTTTGTTTGTTTACAAACAGAGCATTATAATAAATGTTTGGTAAACCGATACGTGCATATATATATGTGTGCATGTATGTATATATATACATACTACTGTACGTCTGTATACATATATGTATGTACGTATACATACTTACATTTAAGTAAGTGCCGTACTAAGAGTGAGAAATGAAATTTCATTTCATTCTATTCCATATATATATATATATATATATTTTACAAGAGGTTACATTCATTGTTTGTTTTTTTGAAGTCTTTCTATTTTATTATCTGCAATATTAATATTTCTGTTGAATTTAATAAATGTTTCTTCTTGCTTGATGGGACTGGGGTTATTCTAGGTCAGTGATCCCAGTGGCATTAGTGTAGAGCCAACCAAGTCCAACAGTGCCTTCCATCACTGCCAGCCCCTCTACATCCTCCATGGTGACGTCAAGTCTCTGGAGATCTTCCTTAATAAATTCCAGCCATTTGGTGAAGGGCCTCTGGCACAGGACCTCTTCCAGGTTGTAGCTGCTGCGTCAAACAAGAGTAAGGTCCTGGTATGATGACCCGGTAGCAAGCAGAGGACATGTTTGTACCAGCATATGCCGTGGATGATTATGAGGCAGGAGGCTGTGGGCTGATGCGTGCATACAAGCCACTCTTTGTTGGAAATGTGGTGGTACCCTCTGATGTTCTCAATGGTACTCAGGGCTCTGCTATTGAAGTTGTCAATTATCTTTGCCAGGGTCTCTGTGGGGGACCATGTTTCAGCTCCATGGATGAGGACAGAGAGGAGTGATGTGTTGTAGATATGGAGCTTCATCTTTTGGGCGATAGAGCTGTAGAAAGCTTGCCAAACAAGGGGTTGGGAGGATCCTCCAGTTTGTGTCAAAAGACATGACAGCTTCTTCACACTCGATACAATTGTATGTAAGCTGGATACAGACCCCTTGGCCTGTCTGGAGATCAGTACCCCCACTTCAGTACTGACTTGGTTTATGTAGACCCATCCAACCCTTTCAAGCTAGGAAAGTGGACATTAAATGTTTTTGTTGTTAATAAATACATACTCACACATATATATGTGTGTGTGAGTAAATAAGTACCTATGTATATATTGGTTGTTCACTATGTAAATCTATATATCGAAAACAGAGAATGTCTGTCTGTTTGTCCAATCACTAAAATTCGAGAACCACCCAACCGATTGTTTTCAAACTTTACACATGTAATACTTATGGTTTTGAGCAAAGAAAATTTCAAATTTTCAATGCCCTAGGGACCGCATTAGGCGATTTAGCGATCTCTCTCTATAATTCTTAGTCTTTCTCTTTTTAGATAGATACATAGATATAATGTTGCGCCCTTATAATATCTGTCTGTATGCCTGACTGTCTGCATTATGACATAGCTGTGTGTGTGTATATGTATATATAGTGTGTGTATATATATATATATAGTGTGTAACGTTTTTCGAAATATTTACTTCTGCGTTCACAGATTGATTTTTTTATTTTAGTTTCAGAAGATCTCGTTAAGGGTGAAAGCAGCGATTCTTTGCTTAAACTTTAATCTGTTATTTTAATATATATATATATATATATATATATATATATATATATATATATATATATATATATATATATATATATATTCGTGTACAGATATTTTTGCATACACAATAACAATATATAAACAAAAGTATTTATTTCGCGCAAAAGTATTGATTTTCTTCACACGGAAAAAAACCCTGGTAATCTATGACAAATTTTTTTTATAAGCACAAAATGTAGACACCATCCCAAGGCCAGGTATTCCGTACTTCTCTGTACTGTTATCATCATCATCATCATTTCATTTTACGTCCACTTTTCCCTGCTTGCAAGGGTGGGACGGGAACTGATTCTGGCTTGATTTCTACAGCTGGATGCCCTTCCTAACACCAAACTCATTTACAGTGAGTGGTGGGTGCTTTTTTGCTGTGGCACCTCCACGACCACTTTACAGTGGAATGATAGAGACCCCAGTCCCTATCATCTCATTTCTACAGCTGAGTAAACTGGAGCAATGTGAAATAAAGTCTCTTGCTCAAGGAAACAACACATCACATTATATATTCATGTACAGATATTTTTGCATACACAATAACAAAATATAAACAAACGTATTTATTTCACGAGGCTCGATAAGGATAAATATATATCAAATATATAAGAACCCTAGAGCAAATCCCAAGCAACGCCGGGCCATTCTGCTAGTATATGCTATTTAAGGCATTTCTATTATTGTTTCCGACTAATATTTTACCAAGTCAGTTGAATTCAGATTACACAGCAAATTAATTTGAACAACCAATACATACAGAGATCCCTCTGTATCTTGTCTGCTCCTCCCCTCCATCTTTTACAGTCTTAACTTAAAGTCACCTGAAGTGTATAATGTATCTCTCATCTTACAGATGACAACAACCAAATCAACACATTCTCATACTCTTTGGCTAGTTCAATTTATATAGTAGACTTAAATCTTAACATCCTGTACCACATGAAAACTCAGCAAGACATTCTAGAAATTACAAAATACCTCTATGATCACATTATATAAAAAATTGAACTCCAATGCTACAAATTTCACTATGAAGTCTATCAATAAAGATACTATGAATATTTAAATTAAAAGAACCCGTTTTTAAGATTTTTCTACTAAATAGTTACAGGATGTTAAGAATTAAACTTATTTCTCACCCCAGGGTTGGACCCAGCAGCTCCAGAGGTGCATGTGTCTCTTTAGGCTATCACAGGTGGCTCTTGGGCATTCTGAAATTTTTATTTTATTGTATCGTATTCATTTATTTATTTATTATTACCTGGACATCAAAACAATTTCAGATAGGATTCACTGAAAAAAATGACATGAGTAAAAACACGTTTACGAAATTCGTGTATTTTTGTTTATAATAAATTATGCGGCTCTAATTGTCTCAACTATTTTTTTTTTTTAACTAAAAATAGCTCTTCGAATTGAAAAGGTTCTTGACTCCTGGTTTAACCTGAAATCTTGTTAAAATTCCTGCCTGTTCTTTAATTATACATACTCCCTTATATATCACCCCAGTTATATCTCAATACTGAGTCTCAATGTCTTCTGTCCTTCTAGCCATTGCTGTGCAATTTAGAATATCTCACCTTTCCAATCCTTTTAAAATGACATTCAAACATCTAAACTCTACTTCTCCTTCTTTTGGTAAACGTGTTATCTTTCATCATTTAGTATCTAGTCTCAAATAATCATATTTATCGTTTAGTGTCTAACCTGAAAATATAATTTGAATCCAATTCTTCTTTACCCTTCCAGCCTATATATTTTAAAATGTTTTCTTACACTTTATATATATTCTGAGATATCCATAATTTTTAATAGCGCTTGTAATATTTCAGATTCTTAATTGAATAAAGTTACTCTTTCTAAACACTGGCAGTGTTTACTTCCTGTTTTACTAATATATTCATATATTATAGGGTGGAAATTGAGTCATTAGAACTTTGGATAGAATGCTTTGTGGTATTCGTTCCAGCTCTCTGCTCTTTGAGTTCAAATCATGCAAAAGTCAATGTTGCTTTTCATCTGTTTGAGGTTGATAAAATAAAGTACCACTCTAGTACTGCGGTCTATTCACCCGCTATATCTCCTTCTCACTTCTATTCTCTCACTCTAAATCCTTCTCTGGAAAAAATCTGGTGTACTCTGGTGTGGAGGCGCATGGGGTCAACCAGGCTTAAAATGTCCAAGAAATGCTGTATGTCAATACAGCACCCCTACAACTCCATCAGGAATTATGGGACTATACCACTTTTAATACAACTTCTAATATCCATTTGAATATTTATTTTTATTTTTTATTTTATTTTATTTTGAAAGTTATGCATAGAAGCTGATTTTCTATTTTCTTCTTTTGTTGATATTAAACACAATAGTCATTTAAAATGCAGCTATTAAGGTTGTATTAATAATGTTGTGTTGTCCTGTGGTTGTTGTTATAATGATGAGTCATAACAGCCTTGCTTCTTACAATAGGGATCATTTTTAGTTTTCTCTGATAATACAAAATAATTATTAAATACTTAAGTCACAAATCAGATTATAATATATAAAAATATTAATTATATATTTAATGGATTTTGAGTGAATGATTTTGTTTATATTTTTCTTATTTAAAAAAAAAAAACATGTTTCGAATAAAACTTTGTCTTTGCTCTTAGTTGCATTGTTACATGTATGTTCTGTACTACCACATTTATACAGCTTGTCAAATTTGCTTATAGGAGAGCTGATTCTTAACCAAATTTATGGATTATACATGCCACTAATAAGATTCATCTTATTTGATGGTGATTGTGGATTTGCATTGACCTAAAAATATTATCAACATAAAAATCTTTATTTACCTTCAGTATAGTGTATGTATATATGTGTGTGTGTATATATATATATATATATATATATATCAATGTCTGTTTCCTATATACACCTTCCTTTGAAGATTCTGTCTGCAACATATATGGTATCTTAATGTCACTTCCTTTCCTGCTTTGATGTTATACAGAAATGACAAGCCATAGATTTATTGTTGAATTTTCTGTCACACTTTCTGTGAGTGTTCTACCTTCTGTTGCTGCTTTAATCTAAACAAAACTCTCAACTAAATAGAGGAATGTATGTTTGCAATATGTTTACTGTATTCATTTGCTTGCTTTATTTTCTGGTCCAGCCTTAGTCGATTTCTTGTTTTTTTTTATGTTATGTCACATATTTAATGAGCATTCAGTTATTTGATTAACTAAGCGTTCAACTCTGGAATTAACATGTAAGTGGTTGAGTATTCCACAGATACGTGTTTCTTACCATAATTCCCAAGCAAAGTCAATCATTATGACAGTATGTAACATTACTAGCCATATAATGTCTATCTATCCATCCAATTTCTCCCATAAGGCTTGGGTTGAGCCAAAGCTATGATAAACATACTTGCTGAAAATGCCGTGTATTTTGTTTGAATCTGGGACATCATGTTAGCAAGCCAAACTTCTTAACTATTCAACCATGCCAGCAACTATATTTAGTGTATAATCATCTGGTAGAATGAATTCATTAAGTTAATGTTGCCAGTAATAAATCATTTTCAACCTCAGATTGTAAATGTCATTATCACAATAGGTTGTCCTCGTTCTTATTAAAATGACATTGTTACATTAACACTGTCTCTTTCATCTATTTATTCAGCAAGTCCCCACTGGTTTTCACAGAACAGTGACTGCATGTCTACCAATAATCGAACTGTTATATCTAACTTATACTAAATCTCTTTGATTATTCTGCCAACATGGATTGTTCACTGTTTCAAGTTTGCTTGCTGAATTAATTAGTTCAGTGTTTCATATAGTGTCCATATCCAACACACTTCACTGTCAAATGTGTTAGGTCTACTCCAGGCTTAAACCTTTAGCATTTAAACTGGCCATATCCAGCTAGAATTATCTCACCTTTTTCTGTTCAAACCATCTGTAAATAGCTGCTCATACTTATATTAAGGTATTATTCTCAAAGTAAATAATATCAAAATCTCATAGATTTAAAATAATGTGAGATAAAGCATTTACTGTGAAAATCAATTATAAATATAGAGTAATGTAAATGCTAAAGGGTTAAAGTGAAAACTATGAATAGAAACAACTCACCACTATAAGTAAAAGTACTAAAATTTGCTTATTATTCCACAATATTGCAGTGATGAGTTCAAATATAAGTATAGGGTAGGTGGAAAGAAACTTCCTATTTAAAATTATTTGTAAATTTTGGCCTACTGTCACCACTTGGGACAACATCAATGACCTTATATTCATGCAAGATGGGGCCCTTCTTCATTTTGCACACACTGTCTGTAAGTGGCTTGGTGTCTGGGTTGGCGAGGTCTACATGAATTGGCCAGCAAGAAATTCTGACTTAAAGGCTTGCGATGTTTTTCTGAGGAGGTGGGTGAAAGAAGTTTATAGCTCAAAACCAAAACCTCTGATTTAATTAGAGGAACACATTCATCATGTACTGACCAGCATACTGCCTGAGTTCCTGATAAAGTCAGTCGAGGATATACCCAGACAATTGATGGAAAATGGTGGGGGCCTATGTAGAAGTTTAACATTGTACTGTACTTCTACAATTGTACTGTTCAAAATAAAACATGTTTTATGAAAATCGAATAGAGTTATTAAGAATTTTAAATAGGGAATTTCTTTCCATTCAGCCGGTTTATCTTAATGGTCAACTTTGTTCCTAAATCCTGTCACTATTCCAATATTTTGCAGTGATGTGTTCAACTATAAGTATATCTTAGAGATCAACTTTGCATTCAAATCCTGCCTGGAGCAATAAAATAAATTACCAGTCAAAATTAAGGGATTAGCAGAATTGTTAGAGCATTCATTGAGTTGCCTTGTGATATTTGTTCTTGCCCAATGTGTTTAGATTTCAAATCCTGCAGTGACCTACTTGGTTGGTAAGTTTAATCTGTTGCCCAGTTTAACACCACCACCTGTACCTTGGATACCTTTGGCAGTATTCATTTTATTATGAATATTCAGGCTAGGTTTCTGGTTTGAAGATACCTTCCTTTCACCAGACTTTGAGGCCCTGAAATTGGTCATGGTCATTGCCCTTCCCTCTCTATTGAAAAAGGTAGAGGATCCTTGAAATTGACTTGCATGAAGAGGATGTCTTTGATGGTGTCCTTGGGATGTATCAGTCAGACTTAGATGAAGAGGATATCTTTGATGGTAAGTGTTAGAGTAAACACAATAGGTTGCCATTGCTTTCCACATTCATTCTGGTTGCAAAATGTGAACTCAGAATGCAAAACATCATATCTGACACACTAACAATTCTGCCATTTCACTGTTCTAGACAAGTGCTTTACTTTATCGACCCCAGAAAGAGGAAAGGTGAAGTTGACCTCGAAAGAGATTTGAAATCAGGGTGTAGATAGCCAGTACAAATACTGCAAGGTTTTTAACCCAATGCACCAATGACTTTGCAAAATCTCAGCCTTTAACATTAGCCTACTGTCAACATGTTGTTTTAATTGGGGAATCTCTGACAATGTTATATGTCTGAGGATCCATTAATACACAACAACGAGCATTTTAAGGCCATTTTCCTTGCCAAAGCAGGTGTTAGTCATGTGAGCTTCATGACATGGAATCCTTTTTGAGGCAATGTTTTACAGCTGGATACCCTTCCTTGTACTAACTCATTTAGGCAGCTCTTATGACTCACAGTGATGTACCATTTAATTCCTGAATTATAAATATTCTATTGCTCTAACAGATCCCAACCAAAAACCAATTTTAATTAAAAATAGTTGTTTACTTTTTTTTTCTCTTCCACTCCTCATATATGCTAATGTCCTTAACAAAGAATGCTTGCCACACAATCTTATTCCCCTCCTTTACTCATACTATTCTTTAAAAAAAGAGGGATTTTTTAAAAACCTTTATGTAGAAATATTGTAATTCTGTCATGGTTTAACAGAAAGTATCTAAAAACAGGTTTTTTGATTCAAAAGTTTATAGTATTCTGACTAGCTGTCAGATTGTTGTATAAATTTGCAGTATTAATAATTAATGTAATGCAATCGTAGTGCAGATTTCTACTTTCAAATGTGGTTTCATGTGGTATCGGACTTTAAAAGTTAATCAGTGTCTCTTCATTTCTATAGTTGATAATTTCACCTTAGAAATGTTAATTTTGTCCTTAATGGGGTTTTTATTTAAAGATTTATTAAGGAATGTCATCATTATTTTTTTCTTTTATAAACTGCTTTTTTTATTTATTTTTTAGCATTAAAACCCATTTTCTCATTTCAAGGTGTTTTTGTTGTTTTAGCTAAACAGCTGCTCAAGTATGTTTTCCAAGGATGTCAAACGTTGAAGCACCATATCTATAGACTTATAAATGGAAAAAAAAAAATAAAACATGGTAAAATAGGTTCCTCCTCTTTAGAATGTCTTGTTCTGCTATCTTTCTTTTTTATTTTGTCTGTTTTTTTTTTATAAACTCTAGTTGAGCTATTGTGATGCTTTCATCTGACTTGGCTTTACCTTATTTTATTCTATCTCTTTGATTATTCTACTAAAGAAAATTCTAGAAATCTTTCCACTTAACATGATTTCTCAGTAAAAACATTCTTCTTTCCTAAAATAACTAAAGTGAATGTTGACTAACTATCTATTAGCATCTTGTCAGATAAAGGTTTTCTGAAAATGTCATTGGCCTGCTTTATGTATGCATCTCCTCCTTCACCTCCTCCTCATCAGACAAATTCTATTGCATGTTCTGTTTTTAATTTGAATTTTATTTATTTATCCATCTCTCTCTTTTTTTTAGTTTGTTTGTTTTGCACTTTTTTTTTAGTTTTAGAATTGAATTCTG
>CAXHJY010000522.1:17500-22500 GCA_964016885.1 Eledone cirrhosa | reverse complement strand
CATATATATACATATATATACATACATATGTATGTACAATCATATATACACACTCAATCTTACATTCATATTTACATGCTCATATATGTATTTTTATATTTAGAAATAAATACCAAAACCTATATAGACACCCACCTACACATATATTCATACATATACGCTTACAAAAACAGATGATAATAGTATGGTGGAAAGGGGGGGTTTGGAGAAGGGGATCAAAGTAAATATATGTTTCAAGAAACATATAATATTTTCCGTATCTTAATTCAATGTATGTTCTTACATATTTTCAGTGCTAGGAAATACGAAATCTATGCATCTCAAAACAAAAAAGTATACCATTAATCATATGTTAACTAAACCAAAGATAGTCAACATATTGATTTCCAAGGTGTAAATTAGTTAGGTTTATAATATTTGAAGCAGAATTATGAAGTCAAACAGTAGTAGATTATTAATTACATTATAACTAAATTAAAGTTAATAACGTTATGGTATCAATATTAGGAGATGAATTTAGTAATAGGGAAAAGAAATCCAAATAAAAATAAAATAAAGTATTACATCGGTAGTAGCATATAAATTATATGTTAACTAAATTAAAAATTATATATTTATTTCAATAGTATACGTTAATTAGTATATGTTAATTAGGTATACAATACATAAAGCAGATATTGTATTTCATCAATAGCATAATATAATTATATGCAAATAAAAATCAAAATTAATACGCATACATATACATATACATACACATACACATATATATACATATACACACATATATATATATATATATACATATATATACACATACATACATATATAGTCACATAAATATACATACAGATACACATACAACACACACATATACATATACATATAGATATACATATCTTTTTCAAAAAATTGCACAGAATATATTAACTAGGTATATATCCAAAACACATCCCATTCTATGATTACATGACATTCTGCAATTCGTCTGTACAAGGATACTAATTTTAAGCAAATTAAAATTAAAGTTTTAGGTTGATTAAAACTAAAACCAAATAATAAATATATTTCCAAAATGTATATTAATTAGGTCTACAATACTAAAAATTCTTTCTCCGTCATAGGATACATGATATTATTTTGTTATATTTTATCTGTAAAAGAATTATAATAAAAAAAATTTTTTTATAATAAAAAAAATTATAATAAAAGGTTAAAATAAATTAAAATTAATCTATAAATTAAATTACTGAGTATATATTAGTAATATTTAAAGGTTTTTCAAAATTTATGATTACATAATATTTTCTCATCTGTAATAAAATATTAATTAAATTAAATTTATAGGTTAACTAACATTTAAATTAAATTAAATTCTAGAATAATGTTATTAATTAGGTTTATAATATTTAAATGTTTTTTTTAGTTTATGATTACACGATATAATTAATTCCTGTCTTTTATTTAATAAGATATCCCTAGACTTCATTATTTCAAATAGTTCTTGGGAACATAATCTACATTCCTTTCTATTATTTTGATAAGGGGTGGCTCTTTTGAGCACACTCCAGGTCAAATCATATTTTATTTTTTTATTTTTATAACTATTGATTTTTTCTGCTAGAGATGTTGTATTAGCCAGTGCGGCATTTTTAAAGCTATGTTTGTGGGTATTATACCTTGTCTTAAAATTGTTAGAGGTAGCTCCTATATATGAGCAAATAGAATCTTTAGTTTTAACATTACATTTATAGACTATGTTGTTAACAAGACAATTCCCTTTTAATGTTTGTGTTTTCATTGGTCAATTTTGAACTGATATTTTGAATTGTTGTTATTATCAATAAATATACTTCATTATTTCTGAAGACGGCGTATATATGAGTTAGGTATGTATATTTAATCTTGATAATTTGTATAATTTTGTATAATTTTGTACATAGATCTGTTAAATATGCATACCAATTATAACACATATATACCCTAGAAACGATCGTTAAATAGTGAACTTTTTTTGTTTAATATAAGGAATTGTTTGTTCATTATTTGTTTAATATTTTATCTTGACTCTGTATACCGTTTATCTTTCACCGAAAGTGGATTTTCATTACATCTCTTCTTTCCATGATATCCGGAATACATTGAGTTCTTCATACGGATTGGACACTACCGTAAACTCTTGGTAGATTTATCTACATAATTTTGCTCCTATTTTCACGGAAATATTCGTATTTTTGTACTGTATGTGTGTATTAATTTTATATTTATGTATAAACATATATATATGTATGATTTTGTAAACCCATATACATTTAGTTGAGCTCTTTAAATTGTCCATCATCCATATCACAATGGAAAAACAATATTTAGGAACCTCCTTAAAAAACATACCAATACCTTCTAAGGACGACTTCTTACTCCTTATGATTCAGAAAACTAATAATTTTATCAGAAGGGTTAGATGGAGAGCCTACCACTTCGATAGAAAATCTATACAAGCAGATCGGAAATATATGTATGATTTCAACACTTACAAGAATCCACCACACAACTTTTTACTTGAAGACTTCGAGAAAGACCTTTTTAATTTAATTAAACACCTCAAATTTAAAAAGTATAAATCCGTCTTTCAAAAGGACCTTGATTCTACCCTATTGGACCTAAAAAAGTCTAAAAAAATCCATGTCCACTCGGACAAAACTGGTAACTTGTATCATATGGATATTGAACATTATAATGAGTTCATATATAAAGAACTCAGAAAAAATTATAAAAAATCTAATAATGTGTCACTCACCAACATCAACAACAAAACACACAACATAGTAAAAAAACTAAATATTGAAGATAGAACTGAACCTTTGGCATTGAAAAGACCACACTTCAACCTGAAAGATCACAAATCTAACTTTAACTCTAATCCTTCTATTAGACTTATATGTCCCTCCAAATCAGATATTGGAATAATTAGCAAAAAAATTTTAGATAGAGTCATCCCACAAATAAGAAAATACGTTATTTTACCACTCTGGGAAAACACCTCCCAGGTAATTAATTGGTTTAAAAATATTAGGTGTAAATCTTCTGCTTCTTTCCTACAATTTGATATAGATAATTACTATTCTTCTATATCACCCATACTCCTGAACAAAGCATTAATATTTGCTAAAAATAGATCTAATTTAACTTCGGATGACATTAACATTATTACACATGCTAGACAAACACTTATTGAATTTCAGAATGAATACTGGACCAGAAACACATACAGTAATCTTTTTGATATTACTATGGGTTCAAGCGATTCCGCCCAAATTACTGATCTTGTGGGCCTCTTTCTCCTTTTCAACATAAATGCCTCTTTTCCCCACCTCAAAGGTGGTTTATATCGTGATGACTGTCTTCTTCTTTCTAACAACCTTAGCCTTTCAGAAATCGAAAAAAACAAAAAGCATATTAGAACTTTCCTTAAAGACTATTATAATCTTAATATTACTTTTGAAAAAACAAGTAAAGTAGTAAATTTCCTAGATATAACTTTAGATTTAGCTACGGGTATATACCAACCTTACCATAAACCTAACCAAAACTTACATTACATACACTCACAATCTAATCACCCTAAATCTATCCTTAAAAACCTTGCATATAATATATCACTTAGAATTTCTAACCTTTCTTCTAACCAAGATGTATTTGATAAAAATGCGACCTTTTATAATGAAGCTCTAGATAGAAGTGGCCACAAAAATAGATTAGAGTATATACCTTCTACTAAAAATACTGAAAGCATACAGCATAATATTACCAACAAACACCAAATGAAAAGTACACACCTAAATGCCACCCACAGTATACCCCAAAATACTAAATCTTCTAATATAAAGTATAGTAACCCTCAAAAAACTACTCATCATACAACTATAATAAATATTAATAATAAAACTCCTAATAAAAAAGATAAAACACCTAAATCTACAAATATAACTAAAAATAGTTGTGGTGAGATCATTAACATTAATCCTCCTAGTAAAAATCATGATACAACATATAAAAATAATAAAAATAATAAACAACATAGAAACCGTAATAGACGAGTTACTTGGTATAATGCTCCTTTTAATTTACAAGTTAAGGATAATATTGCTAAAAAATTTTTTTATATCCTTGAGAAAAACTTCCCGCCAAACCACAAATACCATCAAATCTTAAATAGGTCTACAGTTAAATTCTCATACTCTACAACAAATAACATAAAACAAAATATAAGTGCATATAATGCATATAAATGTAAGAAAACCATAAGTATACCACCAGTACATCAAATTAACAATAATATCTCCTCAAATACAGAATTAACGAAAGGATGTAACTGTAGAAACAAAACAAACTGCCCATTAAAAGGGAATTGTCTTGTTAACAACATAGTCTATAAATGTAATGTTAAAACTAAAGATTCTATTTGCTCATATATAGGAGCTACCTCTAACAATTTTAAGACAAGGTATAATACCCACAAACATAGCTTTAAAAATGCCGCACTGGCTAATACAACATCTCTAGCAGAAAAAATCAATAGTTATAAAAATAAAAAAATAAAATATGATTTGACCTGGAGTGTGCTCAAAAGAGCCACCCCTTATCAAAATAATAGAAAGGAATGTAGATTATGTTCCCAAGAACTATTTGAAATAATGAAGTCTAGGGATATCTTATTAAATAAAAGACAGGAATTAATTATATCGTGTAATCATAAACTAAAAAAAACATTTAAATATTATAAACCTAATTAATAACATTATTCTAGAATTTAATTTAATTTAAATGTTAGTTAACCTATAAATTTAATTTAATTAATATTTTATTACAGATGAGAAAATATTATGTAATCATAAATTTTGAAAAACCTTTAAATATTACTAATATATACTCAGTAATTTAATTTATAGATTAATTTTAATTTATTTTAACCTTTTATTATAATTTTTTTTATTATAAAA
>CAXHJY010000521.1:42500-50000 GCA_964016885.1 Eledone cirrhosa | reverse complement strand
AGATCTATCGTACCACACATGGAAAGGGACACACACACACACACACACACACACACACACACACACACACACACACACACACACACACACACACACACATATATATAAATATAAACACATACACACACTCACATACACATATATATATATATTAACACACACACACATATATATAAATATAAACACACACACACATATATATATAAATATAAGCACACACACACATATATATATAAATATAAACACACACACTCACATACACATATATATAAATATAAACACACACACACATATATATAAATATAAACACACACACATATATATATAAATATAAGCACACACACACATATATATATAAATATAAACACACACACTCACATACACATATATATAAATATAAACACACACACACATATATATAAATATAAACACACACACACATATATATAAATATAAACACACACACACATATATAAATATAAACACACACACACATATTTATAAATATAAACACACACACACATACACATATATATAAATATAAACACACACATATATATATAAATATAAGCACACACACTCATATATATATAAATATAAACACATACACACATATATATAGATATAAACACACACACACATATATATAAATATAAACACACACAGACACACACATAGACGTATGTATACACACATGTATACACACACACACATACATACACACATTTTTCTACTAACACACACACATGTCTGTACGCGTTAAAGAGGTTCAATGTTAAGACGTTTATCTACCCCCGCCCGCCCCACCCCCATTCTACACCCCGCCCTCCCTCCATTTTACACCCCGCCTTCCTTCTCCCCATTCTACACACCGCCCTACCCATTATACACCCCCACTCCCGCCATTATACACCCCCACTCCCGCCATTATACACCCCCACCCTCGTCATTCTACACCCCACCCTCGCCATTCTTCACACCACCCTCCCTCCTCATTCCGCACCCTCCCTCCCTCCCTATTCCGCACCACTCCCTCCCTCCCTATTCCGCACCCCTCCTCCCCTCCCTCCCTATTCCGCACCCCCTCCTCCCTCCATTCCACACCCCTCCTCCCTCCATTCCACACCCCGCCCTCCCTCCATTCCACACCCCACCCGTTCCGCACCCTGTCCCCACCCTGTCTACACATATATACACAAATACACAGAAGCACACATACACACACATATACAAATATACACACACACATATATAAAGTCATACTAACACATATACAAACATCATTACACATCCATATACACGGATACACACAAGCACGTAATCACTCATATATTCAGTCACATATACATACATACATTACACACAAACATATATATATCTACACACAATATACATACATACATTACACACAAACATATATATATCTACACACAATATACATACATAACACACAAACATATATATATCTACACACAATATACATACATACATTACACACAAACATATATATATCTACACACAATATACATACATACATTACACACAAACATATATATCTCTACACACAATATACATACATACATTACACACAAACATATATATCTACACTCAAGATACATACATACATTACACACAAACATATATATATCTACACACACTATACATACATACATTACACACAAACATATATATATCTACACACACTATACATACATACATTACACACAAACATATATATATCTACACACACTATACATACATACATTACACACAAACATATATATATCTACACACAATATACATACATACATTACACACAAACATATATATATCTACACACATTATACATACATACATTACACACAAACATATATATATCTACACACAATATACATCCATACATTACACACAAACATATATATATCTACACACAATATACATACATACATTACACACAAACATATATATATCTACACACAATATACATACATACATTACACACAAACATATATATATCTACACACAATATACATACATACATACATTACACACAATCATATATATATCTACACACAATATACATACATACATTACACACAAACATATATATATCTACACACAATATACATACATACATTACACACAAACATATATATATCTACACAAAATATACATACATACATTACACACAAACATATATCCACACACAATATACATACATACATTACACACAAACATATATATATCTACACACAATATACATACATACATTACACACAAACATATATATATCTACACACAATATACATACATACATTACACACAATCATATATATATCTACACACACTATACATACATACATTACACACAATCATATATATATCTACACACAATATACATATATACATTACACACAAACATATATATATCTACACACAATATACATACATACATACATTACACACAATCATATATATATCTACACACAATATACATACATTACACACAAACATATATATATCTACACACAATATACATACATACATTACACACAAACATATATATATCTACACACAATATACATACATACATTACACACAAACATATATATATCTACACACAATATACATACATACATTACACACAAACATATATATATCTACACAATATACATACATACATTACACACAAACATATATATATCTACACACAATATACATACATACATTACACACAAACATATATATATCTACACACAATATACATACATACATTACACACAATCATATATATATCCACACACAATATACATACATACATTACACACAAACATATATATATCTACACACAATATACATACATACATTACACACAAACATATATATATCTACACACAATATACATACATACATTACACACAATCATATATATATCCACACACAATATACATACATACATTACACACAAACATATATATATCCACACACAATATACATACATACATTACACACAAACATATATATATCTACACAATATACATACATACATTACACACAAACATATATATATCTACACACAATATACATACATACATTACACACAATCATATATATATCCACACACAATATACATACATACATTACACACAAACATATATATATCCACACACAATATACATACATACATTACACACAAACATATATATATCTACACACAATATACATACATACATTACACACAAACATATATATATCTACACACAATATACATACATTACACACAAACATATATATATCTACACACAATATACATACATACATTACACACAAACATATATATATCTACACACAATATACATACATACATTACACACAAACATATATATATCTACACACAATATACATACATACATTACACACAAACATATATATATCTACACACAATATACATACATACATTACACACAAACATATATATATCTACACACAATATACATACATACATTACACACAAACATATATATATCTACACACAATATACATACATATATTACACACAAACATATATATATCCACACACAATATACATACATACATTACACACAAACATATATATATCTACACACAATATACATACATACATTACACACAAACATATATATATCCACACACAATATACATACATACATTACACACAAACATATATATATCTACACACAATATACATACATACATTACACACAAACATATATATATCTACACACAATATACATACATTACACACAAACATATATATATCTACACACAATATACATACATACATTACACACAAACATATATATATCTACACACAATATACATACATTACACACAAACATATATATATCTACACACAATATACATACATACATTACACACAAACATATATATATCTACACACAATATACATACATACATTACACACAAACATATATATATCTACACACAATATACATACATATATTACACACAAACATATATATATCCACACACAATATACATACATACATTACACACAAACATATATATATCTACACACAATATACATACATACATTACACACAAACATATATATATCTACACACAATATACATACATACATTACACACAAACATATATATATCTACACACAATATACATACATACATGACACACAATCATATATATATCTACACACAATATACATACATACATTACACACAAACATATATATATCTACACACAATATACATACATACATTACACACAAACATATATATATCTACACACAATATACATACATACATTACACACAAACATATATATATCTACACACAATATACATACATACATTACACACAAACATATATATATCTACACACAATATACATACATACATTACACACAAACATATATATATCTACACACAATATACATACATTACACACAAACATATATATATCCACACACAATATACATACATACATTACACACAAACATATATATATCTACACACAATATACATACATACATTACACACAAACATATATATATCTACACACAATTTACATACATTACACACAAACATATATATATCTACACACAATATACATACATACATTACACACAAACATATATATATCTACACACAATATACATACATACATTACACACAAACATATATATATCTACACACAATATACATACATACATTACACACAAACATATATATATCTACACACAATATACATACATACATTACACACAAACATATATATATCTACACACAATATACATACATTACACACAAACATATATATATCTACACACAATATACATACATACATTACACACAAACATATATATATCTACACACAATATACATACATACATTACACACAAACATATATATATCTACACACAATATACATACATTACACACAAACATATATATATCTACACACAATATACATACATTACACACAAACATATATATATCTACACACAATATACATACATACATTACACACAAACATATATATTTCTACACACAATATACATACATACATTACACACAAACATATATATATCTACACACAATTTACATACATACATTACACACAAACATATATATATCTACACACAATATACATACATACATTACACACAAACATATATATATCTACACACAATATACATACATACATTACACACAAACATATATATATCTACACACAATATACATACATACATTACGCACAAACATATATATATCCACACACAATATACATACATACATTACACACAAACATATATATATCTACACACAATATACATACATACAATACACACAAACATATATATATCTACACACAATATACATACATACATTACACACAAACATATATATATCTACACACAATATACATACATACATTACACACAAACATATATATATCTACACACAATATACATACATACATCACACACAAACATAAATATATCTACACACAATATACATACATACATTACACACAAACATATATATATCTACACACAATATACATACATTACACACAAACATATATATATCTACACACAATATACATACATTACACACAAACATATATATATCTACACAATATACATAGATACATTACACACAAACATATATATATCTACACACAATATACATACATTACACACAAACATATATATATCTACACACAATATACATACATTACACACAAACATATATATATCTACACACAATATACATACATACATTACACACAAACATATATATATCTACACACAATATACATACATACATTACACACAAACATATATATATCTACACACAATATACATACATTACACACAAACTTATATATATCTACACACAATATACATACATACATTACACACAAACATATATATATCTACAAACAATATACATACATACATTACACACAAACATATATATATCTACACACAATATACATACATACATTACACACAAACATATATATATCTACACACAATATACATACATACATTACACACAAACATATATATATCTACACACAATATACATACATACATTACACACAAACATATATATATCTACACACAATATACATACATACATTACACACAAACATAGATATATCTACACACAATATACATACATTACACACAAACATATATATATCTACACACAATATACATACATTACACACAAACATATATATATCTACACACAATATACATACATACATTACACACAAACATATATATATCTACACACAATATACATACATACATTACACACAAACATATATATATCTACACACAATATACATACATACATTACACACAAACATATATATATCTACACACAATATACATACATACATTACACACAAACATATATATATATCTACACACAATATACATACATACATTACACACAAACATATATATATCTACACACAATATACATACATACATTACACACAAACATATATATATCCACACACAATATACATACATACATTACACACAAACATATATATATCCACACACAATATACATACATACATTACACACAAACATATATATATCTACACACAATATACATACATACATTACACACAAACATATATATATCTACACACAATATACATACATACATTACACACAAACATATATATATCTACACACAATATACATACATACATTACACACAAACATATATATATCCACACACAATATACATACATACATTACACACAAACATATATATATCTACACACAATATACATACATACATTACACACAAACATATATATATCTACACACAATATACATACATACATTACACACAAACATATATATATCTACACACAATATACATACATACATTACACACAAACATATATATATCTACACACAATATACATACATACATTACACACAAACATATATATATCTACACACAATATACATACATACATTGCACACAAACATATATATATCTACACACAATATACATACATACATTACACACAAACATATATATATCTACACACAATATACATACATACATTACACACAAACATATATATATCCACACACAATATACATACATACATTACACACAAATATATATATATCCACACACAATATACATACATACATTACACACAAACATATATATATCTACACACAATATACATACATACATTACACACAAACATATATATATCTACACACAATATACATACATACATTACACACAAACATATATATATCTACACACACTATACATACATACATTACACACAAACATATATATATCCACACACAATATACATACATACATTACACACAAACATATATATATCTACACACAATATACATACATACATTACACACAAACATATATATATCTACACACAATATACATACATTACACAC
>CAXHJY010000521.1:32500-37500 GCA_964016885.1 Eledone cirrhosa | reverse complement strand
TGGAATTTCTTCTCTAGTTCATCCATCAATTTAGCTATGAGCGTTAGATCATCTGCATATAGAAGTTCCCATGGGCAGCCGGTCTTGAACTCCTCTGTTATAGCCTGAAGGGCAATAATAAATAGGAGGGGGCTAAGGACAGAGCATTGATGAACACCAACTTTTACACTAAACTCTTCACTATATTCGTTGCTAATTTTAACCTTGCTGACTGTTTCTTTATACATAGCTTGTATAGCTCTCACAAGCCATTCATCAACCCCTAGTTTTCTAAGGGCCCACCAGATAATGGTGTGGGGGACTCTGTCAAAGGCTTTCTCCAAGTCGACAAAAGCTAAGTATAGGGGTTTACTTTTAGCTAGGTACTTCTCCTGTAGTTGTCGTACAAGGGGAAAGTGCGTCTGTGGTACTTTTTACCTGACACAAACCCAAACCTTCATGACCTTCATGACCTGGTCAATTAATTTAATGCCTCTATAGTTTCCCCTATCTAGAGCATCTCCTTTACCCTTGTAACAGTAATGATGATGCTGCTACGCCAGTTATTTGGTATGACCCCATTCTGTATGACTTGGTTTACTATCCGGATGACCATAGTGTATCACACCATTCCAGATGCTTTCAACATCTCAGCAACTATCTCCAAAGGCCCAGCTGCCTTGCCTGTCTTCATATCTTTGATTACCTTACTTATTATACTACCTTCAACTTGCACTGCTGGTCCCTCTATTGGATTGATGTGGGGCAGACTATCTTTGCCCCATTTATTCTCCTCATTTAATAGCCTCTCGTAGTGACACTTCCAGGCTACCTTCTTATCAGCATCAGTGATGGCAAGTACACCATCATCATTACAGACACACTTCTCCCCGACAATATCACTGTTTTCCTTTACATATTGCCTAGCAATCCTGAACACCTCATGTTTTAGGTCCTCGCATTGTAGAACATGCTTGAACTTTCATATATATATATATATGAATATATATATATATATATATATATATTCATATATATATATATATATGAATATATATATATATGAATATATATATATATGAATATATATATATATATATATATATATATATGTAGGAGGTGAGTTTTATTGTAGTACAATAAAGCAATGCAGATATCGGATAAGAAGCACTCTACAGTTTGTAGGACTGGAGTATACATAATATATAAGATCAAAAGATGGTTAAATGAGTTCCATGTATTTTATTATGCGCATTTCAAAAATGTTGATTTAAAACTGCACTATCCACAAGTGTTTTTTAACCTTCATATCATGTCCTCCTATTTTATCTGATGAAAACACAAATGTTATTGCATGATGATATTTGTTTTTGAAATGCGCATAATAAAATACATGGAACTCATTTAACCATCTTTTGATCTTATATATTATATATATATATATAAAATTATAAAATAACAGGAGGCTGGTCTGGTGTAATTCCTTGAAAGGTTTATTATACTATGATCATTTCAGTGACCGGGTTCAGTATGAATCCGGTGACATCATCAGGTATTTGAAATATAACAAAGGAATATATTAGACAAAATCCATGGGGCTGAAAATCAGAGACATGAGGGCGGCCGAACATTTAGCAGCTACTAGCCTGGTCAACCACCCTCAAGTGAGGATTATTAAATCTACTTATGTCCTTGTGGTGAAGGGGCATAGGCTTATAGTGTACTACTACCACCCGTCATAGACAGAGGCCAGCGGTGAGATCAGGTTACATTCAAGCTGGTCATGAGTGCTTGAAAGTGCCGTGAAAAATATTTTTTCAAAAAAGATGTTTCCTTAACAAAGCTATATATATGGCGTCAGCTAGCACACCCAGCGCTTAAAACAGTTAACATCCCTGGAGTGCTTGGAAAAATAAATTTCCCTTTCTTTCGCTAGACGAAAATACTCGGAACGGCTGACACGCCGTTGGACCCCGGGCTGGCTGGGGGTCTGCAGCGTCGCTGGTTAATGTCCGCTAAGCATTGGCTTAATCTTTACTCTATATTCCACCCTGAAAATTATCGTGACTATATATAATACACTTATACCTTTTCTTAATAGCCTCCTTCTGTAAATTCTTTAACTAAATCTCCCAACTTTAAACCTAATTCTTACTTTTCTAATTTCATCTTAAATGGCATCTTTTAACTCTAAAGATAAATTTAATGTTTCTAATTGCTAATCGTAAATTCTGACCATACAATATACTGTGCTGACGCCATATATATAGTTGGGAGTGTGCAAAGAGATAACAATCATCAGCATACAGAAATTCTCTGATTAAGGTACCCAGTGCCTTAGTGCTGGCAGTGAGACACCTGAAGTTAAACAGCTTGCCGGAAGGTTGATATCTGAGATAGATACCTTGTTGACAATACCTGAAGGCCACGAAGAGCACCATTGCGAAACACAAGGCAAACAAACTCGGTGCAGCTATATCAACTTGCTTGACACCATTTTCAACTGAGATTGGCTCAGACAGTTTACCTTCAATATTTACCCATGTCTGCATGTCATCGTGGAAGAGTTTCAGTATGTTCACAAACTTTTCAGGACAGCCCAATCTCTCCAAAATAACCCACAAAGCCTTCCGATTAACAGTGTCAAATGCCTTGGACAGATCGACACAAACTTGGTATAAGTTATTTGACTGAGAAGATAATGTCAACAGTGCCTCTGCCATTCCTAAAGCCACATTGAGACTCAGGAAGTACCTCAACAGCAATGTGCTGTATCAATCTGTCCAACAATATCCTGCACAAGAACTTCCCAGTCACAGATAGCAGCGAGATACCTCTGTAGTTGCCACCATCATCTTTGGCTCCCTTTCCTTTGTAAAGTACCACCATCAATGCATCTTTCCAGTTCTGTGGTACATCTTCTTCATTCCAAACATTCACAAAGAGATCAGTGAGGCGGTTTAAGAAGTTATCACCAGCACACTTGAAAATCTCGGCACTCAGTCCATCCATTCCAGGTGACTTGCTGCAGTTTAATTTGGCAATGGCCTTCACCACCTCATCAAATGAAGGAGGATCAGCCATTGCCAGCTTTGTAGGTCTGGATGGAATCGACCGGATGAACTCATCATCGATTTCTGATGGTCTGTTGAGAAGCTCATCAAAGTGGTCATGCCACCTGATCAGGATTTCCTTCGGATCTCTGAGCAAATCCTTCCCATCCCTGGAGTAAAGTGGTGATATTTGTGGACCAGTTGGACCATACACTTCTCTGAGCAGATTGTATAAGAGCTTTGTATCATGTCTATCTAAGGCTTTCTGGATTTCATCAGCCTTTTTTCTCCACCAGGTATCCTGTATGTCATTCAATCGATGTTGCAGACGTGCCTTGATCTGCCTGAAGGTCTGGTCACTCCTGTCAGAATGTGTCTCACACAACAATGATGTCAGCACTTTTTGCTTCTCTTCAAGCAAGGTCTGGATCACTGCATTATTTTCATCGAACCAGTCTTTATGCTTTCTATTGGTATGACCTAAAACTCCAGCACTAACATCTTAGACGGTTTTCCGATGTGTTTTCACATTCCATGGACTCAAGGGATCTCAAAAGTTAAGCTCTGACTTCCTCTGTCTTCAGAGGAGCCACGTTCAGTTGTTTTGGAAGTACAACCTTCTTCCCCCTTTCTTTGGGCTTCACAACAAATTGAAATTTGGCATGCACCAGACGATGATCAGTCCAATATTCTGCGCCTCGCAATACCCGAACCAACGTGATATCCCTGATATCACGTTTCCTTGTTAAAACAAAGTCAATAAGGTGTCACTTCTTGGAACCTGGATGCATCCAAGTTGTCATATATTTGTCTTTCTGCTGAAAGAGCATGTTCCCAACAAGATCCATCTCAGTGCACATCTGCAACAGAAGTAGGCCATTGTTATTGCACTTACCTACTCCATGCCGGCCCATCATGCTCCAAACTTCCCAGTCATTACCAACACCTGCATTAAAATCACCAAGGGTTATAATCTTGTCTGCATAAGGTATACCATGGATGACCTCTCTCAAAGACATGTAGAAACTTAGTTTTACATCATCACTGGCACACATAGTAGGAGCGTACACACTAACCAGAGTCACAAAGTGGTTTTGAATCAGAGGGACTCTCATGGACATTATCCAATCATTGAATTCACAAGAAAGATTTTCCAGCTTTGAGACAATTCCATTCCTGACAGCAAATGCGACCCCTGCCTCTCTCCTACAACCCCCTGCTCCACCACTCCAATAGAAGGTATATCCTCCCTTCTGTTCTGTAAATTGACCCTCACCTGCCAATCTCGTTTCTGAAAGAGCAACGATGTCCCTGTTATAGCGATCGAGTTCCCTTGACACCAAAGCAGATCTTCTTTCAGGGCGAGTTTCACTGGACTGGGAATCCAGTAAAGGTCTTACATTCCAACATCCAATATTCAGAGGTTTGAACCTCTTTGCAGTTGCAGGATGACGACCGGGCCCACACTGTGGTGCCATGGGACACCTGCCGGGCCAGACCCCTTCACAATAGGTTCCAGAGCCCTTACTGCCATTGACTTCAAGGTCATGATTTGTCAGCATAGAGTTTGGTGCACTTTTAGGCTACGGCCAGCCACACGAACCTTAACATATCCTGAACAAGCAATGCCTGTGCTTTGAAGGTCTTTTTAAGTGGGGAAAAGCCTTGCACTCGACCAATCCCACTCTCTGAGCATCGAAAACACTACCTGAAAAGGAGAACTGGTCAACATCATCGGATGCTTCCGAAGCTGCAGGTTTTTTTTCATAGTTTCCCTCTCCTAGAAAGGTGTTGTGACAACAACTGGGGGCCTTTCACTAACAGGTGAAAAAAAAAAAAGTACTATTTGGATGGCCGTTGACTGCTGAGTTCCTCCGCCCTTTGCCAAGTCTTGTATTTCATCCCGCAGGGTGTCGAAATATCACCCTCCTCACCAAGCCAGCTTGGTGGGGTTGCCGGTTTAGTTGC
>CAXHJY010000521.1:22500-27500 GCA_964016885.1 Eledone cirrhosa | reverse complement strand
TTGTATGTGTGCATGTGTATATGCTTTGTATCTGTACATGTGTATATGCAGTTATTAGATGCACATTTTTTGGAATGTTTTACATATTTTTCCTGTTCCATTAATGGATTGTACTTGTAATTTCCTAACTAGTTGTGTTATTTCTGTTCCTGTGAAGTCCAGCTTCTCAAGATTTGTATTGAGACAGTTACTAACATACCCCAGTCCCCCAATAATCACAGGCATAAATCTGAAGGTGTAATCAGGGTGGAGTATCTGCAGATTTCTCATCAGTTCTGCATAAATATTCTCCTTTTCGCTAATCTTTGATATTATATTGGCATCTGCTGGGCAGCTAACTTCCACTACTGTGCATGCCTTCTCCCTGTCCCATATCATATCTGGTCTGTTATACCTGCATTTTATTGGGGTTTTTACTGGAACATTCCACCAGTACTCTTTCATATTATTAATATATGTCTTCCACATTGCTGTAGTTTTTAATGTGTTTATTGTCGGGGCTATCTTTTCTACATATTGCATTGTACATTATTTTGGCCACTACATCATGCCTCATAGGTAGATAGTACTGCGATGACATCTTTGGACAGCTGTTTATGACATGGGTGACATCTTTGTTGTTAATTCTGCAGAGTCTGCACTTGTTATCACATCTAGGTGTTTTGCCTGCATCCCTATCTCTTTTGCAAAGCAGGTATTTTGTGTTGATTTACTGTTCTTGGATTGCAAAAGCGTATCCTTCAAAGTGGGAGCCAATATAGCAGTTGTTGGTCCAAGATAGACTACTTTCCTTATCTATATTACTCTCACTCTGGAGCTTCCTGGCAACATATCCATGCCTGATGTTTTGCTGATAAGCATGCAGTTTTTCATCCGTGGATTCACTTCGGTACTGCTGAGTGTGAGTTTTTGATTATCATGCAGGGAATATCTTTCAAGGAGTTCCTTCCCAACTCGAGAGATGGGCTCCTATGCTTCGAGGTTCGTAAATGTTGTCTGGACTGATGTTAGGCCTCTGCCTCCCTGATTACGTTTCAAGTAGAGGCGGTCTATATCATTGTTCATGTGGAAGTTTCCGATGTTGTTTCGTATTTTTCAAGTTCTAACACCAATTGCTCGGATTTCGTCTATTGTCCAATTGAGTATTCCAAACGTTGGTGTTAGGACAGGCACAGCAAACACATTGTGAGCCACTGTTTTATTGTGCGCAGAGAGTTCCGATGACCATATTTTTCTTAATCGGGTATAATATTCCCTGGTTACGCATTACTTATTACAAATACCAATATAGGATATGTTCTCATCTATCCCCAGGTATCTGTAGCAGTCCTCGTCAGATATCGGTGAAACAGTTAGGCCATTGATGACAATGTTGCTAGATTGGATTGTTGTTTATCCCCGCTTTACAGTCATATATGAGCATTTATCTTTGCCAAAATCCATTCCTATATCCTTTAAAAATAACTAGATCAAGATTTTTCTTCATCCCATCTATGTTCTTGGCATAGAGTTTCAAGTCATCCACAAAGGAATTATGGGTTAGGTTCTTAATGTATTTTTTTAGATTGATACTTTTTAATTGATATTTTGAATGATATCCTCTTTACGATAGTTTTTCTAAATGCACTCTTGACTTATCTAATAATATTTTTTTTTCTTCTGTTAATTTTCAAACTTTTCACACATCTTTCGACGTAGATAATATATAATTGAAATTCTCATCCTTGAAAACATGTAATATAAAATACCTTATAATCTCACACAAAATAATATATAATTTTCTCTACATACTTTCCGCATTTTCTAAGAAAATTATTCATCAAATCTAATTTTAATAGTTTAACAAATAATATTGGAGTTATCTTTTCCTTTACAATTGAGCAAAAATGGACATAATAACTAGTATGTTAAATTCTATGTAATTTCGCTAACTTAATCATTTTCTGTAAATATTTCCAATTTTTTATGAAACTATTTGAATGTACAAAATGTTCTTCTCTTAAAATTTGAACTACGTTTTTTTTTCTTAACTATATATTTAAAATGTAAACTCAACATCCTTCGTAACTTAGAAATGTAAACAAATTAATACGTGTGTTATCTATATATATAAAACTGAGGATGTCTGTCTGTGTGTGTGTGAGTTTGAATCCCTAAAACTAGAGAAGCACCCAACCGACTGTTTTCAAACTTTACAGATGTAATACGTATGTTTCAGGGAGTGTTCTGCGCAAAAGAAATTCGAATTTTCAATGCCCTAGGGACCGCATTAGGCGATTAAGCGATCTCTCTATAATTCTTAGTCTTCTGCTTTTAAAAATAACGATCTTTTTCAGCCCTACGCTTCAACTTCATTTGCATATTCATCAAAATAATTTGAAATATTTGTTTTTTCCTTTCTTCCTCTTTCCTTTCACTATCCAGACGGAACTTGAACTGTTAAGGTCTGATTCCTGGATATGTCAATATTTATAAAACAAACTTTGTATTTTATCTGATGAGAGCGTACCAAAGTTAGGGTACCCTTGAAATATATATAATAGAATAAATATGGTTTTATAAATATAGTTTCCATTTATTAATATCATTGATATATATATTTATATGTATGTATGTATGTATATTTGTATGATTGTAGATATATATCTATATATATATGCATGTATGTATATATGTATGCATGTATGTATGCATGTATGTATATATGTATGCATGTAGATATGCATGTATGTATATATACATATGTCTCATAGTCGTGTCGTTGGCGACTAAATTGGCAACCCCACCAAGGTTTCTTGGTGAGGAGGGTGACTTTGGACATCCTGCAGGACTAAAAACAAAACCTGTCAAAGGGCAAAGGAGCTCTTAAGAGTCAATGGCCATCCAAAATCACCGGGATAGATGACCCCTTAGCCTTTGTCAAGGCAGAATTCTAGGAGAAGGAAAACTCTTATATAACACCTGTAACCCTGATGGTATCCAATGATGTTGACTTGTTCTTCTTTTTGGTAAATATCATCTTGGTTAAGAGAGTGGGACTGGCTTTGTGCAGTGCCTTTGCTCACTATAAAAGCTTCACGGCACAGGCATTGCTTTATATCTGGAGATCTCTCAGCACTTGTCGTCACATGGTACCATGGGCCCAGCACTGTGTCAATAATTGTCACAAGTGTAGTGTTTGTACCAGAGTTTTCAAGACGCTGGCTGGACTAAAAAGTCACACTCGTTCAGCGCATCGGTAGGGGTTCTCCTACATAGATATAAAGTAGTGGCCGTACTCGAAAACGAGTTGGCAGCCACCATGTTTATATGTATGCATGTGTATATATATATATATATATATATATATATATCGTATGTCAGGTCACCAGTTGGTGCTACTGGTAACATGTATCCCGGTACAACCTGTCTCATGGTCGGGTTGCTGGCAACTAAACTGGCAACCCCACCAAGGTTTCTTGGTGAGGAGGGTGACTTTGGACATCCTGCAGGACTAAAAACAAAACCTGTCAAAAGGAAAAGGAGCTCTTAAGAGTCAATGGCCATCCAAAATCACCGGGAGAGATGACCCCTTAGCCTTTGTCAAGGCAGAATTCTAGGAGAAGGAAAACTCTTATATAACACCTGCAATCCTGATGGTATCCAATGATGTTGACTTGTTCTTCTTTTTGGTAAAGATTATCTTGGTTAAGAGAGTGGGACTGGCTTTGTGCAGTGCCTTTGCTCACTATAAAAGCTTCACGGCACAGGCATTGCTTTATATCTGGAGATCTCTCTGCACTTGTCGTCACGTGGTACCATGGGCCCAGCACTATGTGTCAATAATTGTCACAAGTGTAGTGTTTGTATCAGAGTTTTCAAGACGCTGGCTGGACTAAAAGGTCACACTCGTTCAGCGCATCGATAGGAGTTCTCCTACATGGATATAAAGTAGTGGCCGTACTCGAAAACGAGTTGGCAGCCACCATGTATATATATATATATATATATATATATGTATATGCATGTATATATGTCTTTATATGTATATATATATATGTGTCTGTGTATACAATGGTAAACAATGGAGGAAACGTTAGTACAGTTGTAAGGTTTCATGAGTGTCATTCAATGTATAACAATAGCGACAGTTGATTGGTTGGCCAGCAATCTCTTCACAACCACAATGGCGACAGTTGATTGGCTGGCCAGCAATCTCTTCACAACCAATGTTCACCAGAGAAACAATTGTCACAGTTTCAATTCCACATGGAAGCCGTACAAATTTCTATAATTTATCGTTCTCATTAATACCTCCATTGCTCTAATATTTATTTATATATTTGTTGCTGTTGTTGTTATTGTTGTTGGCTGTGGTGGTGGTAGTGGTGGTGGTGGTGTTGTTGGCTGTGGTGGTGGTGGTGGTGGTGTTGTTGTTGGTGGTGGTGGTGGTGTTGTTGGCTGTGGTGGTGGTGGTGTTGTTGTTGGTGGTGGTAGTGGTGGTGGTGTTGTTGGCTGTGGTGGTGGTGGTGTTGTTGTTGGTGGTGGTAGTGGTGGTGGTGTTGTTGGCTGTGGTGGTGGTGGTGGTGTTGGTGGTGGTGGTGGTGTTGTTGTTGTTGGTGGTGGTAGTGGTGGTGGTGTTGTTGGCTGTGGTGGTGGTGGTGTTGTTGTTGGTGGTGGTAGTGGTGGTGGTGTTGTTGGCTGTGGTGGTGGTGGTGTTGTTGTTGGTGGTGGTAGTGGTGGTGGTGTTGTTGGCTGTGGTGGTGGTGGTGTTGTTGTTGGTGGTGGTAGTGGTGGTGGTGTTGTTGGCTGTGGTGGTGGTGGTGTTGTTGTTGGTGGTGGTAGTGGTGGTGGTGTTGTTGGCTGTGGTGGTGGTGGTGGTGTTGTTGTTGGTGGTGGTGGTGTTGTTGTTGGTGGTGGTAGTGGTGGTGGTGTTGTTGGCTGTGGTGGTGGTGGTGTTGTTGGTGGTGGTGGTGGTGGTGTTGTTGTTGGTTGTGGTAGTGGTGGTGGTGTTGTTGGCT
>CAXHJY010000521.1:7500-12500 GCA_964016885.1 Eledone cirrhosa | reverse complement strand
AACCAATCTTGCCTCAAGTGTGAAAATTCCCGTCCAAACCCATGCAAGCGTGGAAGATGGACGTTAGATGATGATAATGATGATGATGATGAATATATATATATATATATATATGTATCTGTACCTTCAGAATGTATGTATAATTATATATATATATATATAATTATATAAAATAAAGTTAAATAAAAGTCAAATGATTAAAATTTAGCTTCGTTTATTACTGCTATATATATTTCAGTGACAGCCATCTTTGGCTGTGACCTCTTCAGGCAGTCCGAATTAGTGTGGTATAGACAAGTACATATGTTGTTGAGGTGTACAATATTGTCAATACTCTGATATGCCCAGTTCCTTGTTTGGTTGTTAATTCACTGAGGAACTGGAGTCATATGAATTCAAACGAACGAATTTCAGTGTCAAAGGTCCCCTTCTCCTCTCATTGGTCAAGCTAAATTTTAATCATTTGACTTTTATTTAACTTTATTTTACAATACTCCGGAGTAACCAAACCAACCTGCGCACTTCGTCGAGTGCTCCAGCCCATAAACTCAAAATCTATATAATTATATATATATATATATATATAAAACGAAAAATCAGTGATGCATCTGAACTCAATTTATTGTGTGTTACAATTGTTTCGCCGGCGGACAGCTCGAGACGCGATCATTGTGTGGATCTGTCTGATTCTGGACCCGCAGGTTCGACGAACACGTCTAATGATTTCTGAGCCAATTCTTTCACTGGGGTGTTACCGTCAAAAACTTCCTGTTATTGGCCGCTGGTTGTCAACGTCATCATAATTCTGACCACATGTATCATTCAGCTGACCATCAGCTGTCCCATGTCTGCCACACTTCAATGAATTACTGCTGGGTTTGGTAGTTCACACACACACACACACACACACACAAACAACAACAACACCAACCACACACACACACACACAATCACATGGATAACGACAGTTGTACGCATAGATTCCCGCTATACACACACATTTAAGGAGAGCATATAAACCTATAAACATACGCATACACAGACGCATGCCTATATACATAAACACACACACACACAGCTGTGGTGGTGGTAGTAGTGGTGTGGTGGTAGTAGCGGTGGTGGTGTTAGCTGTGATAGTAGTGGTGGTAATAGTGATGGTGGTTGGGGGGGGTAGTAGTGGTGGCGGTGGAGGTAGCTGTGTAGTAGTGGTAGCTGTGGTGGTGGGTGTGTTAGTAGTACGGTGGGGGTAGTAGTGGTGGTGGTAGTAGTTGTAGTAATGGTGGTGGTAGCTGTGGTAGTGGTGGTGGTAGCTGTGGTGGTGGCTGTGGTGGTAAGTGGTGATAGTAGTGGTGGTGATGGTAGTAGTAGTGGTGGTACTGGTAGTAGTAGTGGTGGTAGTGGTAGTAGTGGTGGTAGTGGTAGTAGTGGTGGTGGTGGTAGTGGTGGCGAAAGCAATCATCACAAAATGTGACAGGAAACAAAAGGCAACGAAACCCATTGCTCCCACCTTCCCCCTCTCCCCCTCTCCACCGCCATCTTTTAATGTCGGTCTCCCCCTCCCCCTACTTTCCCCCCACTCTCCCCCTCTCCACCGCCATCTTTTAATGATGGTCTCCCACCCCTCTACTTTCCCCCCACTCTCTCCCTCTCCACCGCCATCTTTTTATGAAGGTCTCCCACCCCTCTACTTTACCCCACTCTCCCCCTCTCCACCGCCATCTTTTAATGATGGTCTCCCACCCCTCTACTTTCCCCCCACTCTCTCCCTCTCCACCGCCATCTTTTAATGATGGTCTCCCACCCCTCTACTTTCCCCCCACTCTCTCCCTCTCCACCGCCATCTTTTTATGAAGGTCTCCCACCCCTCTACTTTACCCCACTCTCCCCCTCTCCACCGCCATCTTTTAATGATGGTCTCCCACCCCTCTACTTTCCCCCCCACTCTCCCCCTCTCCACCACCGTCTTTTTATGACGGTCTCCCACCCCTCTACTTTCCCCCCACTCTCTCCTTCTCCACCGCCATCTTTTTATGACGGTCTCCCACCCCCCTACTTTCCCCCCACTCTCTCCCTCTCCACCACCATCTTTTTATGATGGTCTCCCCCCCACTCTCCCCCTCTCCACCGCCATCTTTTTATGATGGTCTCCCACTCCGCCACTCTCCCCCTCTCCACCGCCATCTTTTTATGACGGTCTCCCACCCTTCTATTTTCCCCCCACTCTCCCCCTTTCCACCACCATATTTTTATGACGGTCTCCCACCCCTCTACTTTCCCCCCACTCTCTCCCTCTCCACCACCATCTTTTTATGAAGGTCTCCCACCCCTCTACTTTCCCCCACTCTCCCCCTCTCCACCGCCGTCTTTTTATGATGGTCTCCCTCCCACTCTCTCCCTCTCCACCACCATCTTTTTATGATGGTCTCCCCCCCACTCTCCTCCTCTCCACCGCCATCTTTTTATGATGGTCTCCCACTCCGCCACTCTCCCCCTCTCCACCGCCATCTTTTTATGACGGCTCCCACCCTTCTATTTTTCCCCCCACTCTCCCCCTTTCCACCACCATATTTTTATGACGGTCTCCCACCCCTCTACTTTCCCCCCACTCTCTCCCCCTCCACCGCCATCTTTTAATGACGGTCTCCCCCTACCCCATAATAAAACACGAACTGGTGATATGGTCATCCAGTGCTGTCCAGTACGGTCAAGTCCAGCCAATCTGCTGGTCAATGTGGTCAGATATGATATGATGTGGAATTTCATGTGATTCAATTCACAGCACCACCAGCACCACCACCATTACTACCACCACCACCACAACCACCACCACTACTGCCACCACCACCACCACTACTACCACCACCACCACTACTGCCACCAGCACCACCACTACTACCACCACCACCACCACCACTACTGCCACCAGCACCACCACTACCACCACCACCACCACCACCACCACTACTACTGCCACCAGCACCACCACTACTACCACCACCACCACCACCACTACTGCCACCAGCACCACCACTACCATCACCACCACCACCACCACAACTACTACTGCCACCACCACCACCACTACTACCACCACCACCACCACCACTACTGCCACCAGCACCACCACTACTACCACCACCACCACCACTACTGCCACCAGCACCACCACTACCATCACCACCACCACCACCACCACCACTACTACCACCACCACCACCACCATTACTACCACCACCACCACCACTACTGCCACCAGCACCACCGCCGCCACCACCACCACCACCACCACCACCACCACCACCACCATCACCACCACCACCACCACCATCACCACCACCAGCACCACTACCACCACCAGCACCACCACTACTGCCACCAGCACCACCACCACCACCACCACCACCATTACTGCCACCACCACCAGCACTACCACCACCACCACTACCATCACCACCACCACCACCAATATACATATATATATAGAGAGAAACGAGTAGGACCCTGACGGCTGAGCTCAAGCCATCGAAACGACTTGAGCTCAGCCGTCGGGGTCCTACTCGTTCCTATTACCCACTCTACTACCCTAAGTATTGAGTACTTTGGTGCGTTATGGTCCATCTGGTTCCTTACCACATTTCCTTCGTTATATATATATATATATTATGTATTTATATATTTATATAATTTTATATATCCTTTTATCAGTTTGGCTATATATATATATTTTAAAGAGTTAAACAAGATTCAATGAGTATATCAAAGAATGAGTTTTACAATAGATTGGAAGCACTCTACGAAAAAATAATTTTCTAGAGTTATTAATATTAAAATACAAATATTAATAAAATAGATGTTCTTTTGATCAATTAAATTTTCTTATACATATTTCGAATGTACAACAGTACGCCCTCATCAGACAAAATATAATGATACATGACATACCCTGAGATGTTAAATGGTTAAGATTTAATCAAGGTAGACTCAAACTACCTTGATTAAATCTTAACCATTTAACATCTCAGGGTATGTCATGTATCATTATATTTTGTCTGATGAGGGCGTACTGTTGTACATTCGAAATATGTATAAGGAAATTTAATTGATCAAAAGAACATCTATTTTATTAATACTTATATTTTAATATATATACATATATATATATATGGAAAGTTATATTTAAAATTGTTGGGTTACAACTAGTAAATATTTATAACTGGTATAAAAGCACCCGAAATATATATAATGAAATAAATATGGTTTTATAAATATAGTTTTCCATTTATTTAATATTGTAATATTGCATATATATATATATATATATATATATATATATATATATATATATCATTTTCATTTCATCATTTCATTTTACGTCCACTTTTCCCTGCTTGCAATGGTGGGACGGAAACTGATTCTGGGTTGATTTTTACAGCTGGATGCCCTTCCTAACACCAACCTCATTTACAGTGAGTGCTGGGTGCTTTTTTTACCGTGGCACCTCCACGACCACTTTGCAGTGGAATGATAGGGACCCCAGTCCCTATCATCTCATTTCTACAGCTGAGTAAACTGGAGCAATGTGAAATAAAGTGTCTTGCTCAAGGAAACAACACATCACCCGGTCTGAGAATTGAACTCACAACCTTTCGATTGCAAGGCCAATTGCCTCCATATATGCAAGAGCCACATGCCTCTCTCTCTCTCTCTCTCTCTCTCTCTCTCTCTATATATATATATATATATATATATATATATATATATAGTGTCTGGTTGGTTTTCGCTTCTCGCTGTCTTTTATATATATATATCTGCGATCTAACTTACTCGGTCCTCAATGTTGCCATTGACTGACCGGCGGTCAAAAATGATACAGATACAATATAGACAAACACATATATATATAGTTTACATAAATCTTTCGTTGCACATCTGCAACATCGTCAGTGGTGTTATATTCATTGTTCCTCCTGTTGTGTTGTATGTCTACGCCATTTTTTTTT
>CAXHJY010000520.1:30000-38259 GCA_964016885.1 Eledone cirrhosa | reverse complement strand
ATATATATATATATATATATATATATATATATATATATATATATATATATATATATATACATATATATATATATATATATATACATATATATATATATATATATATACATATATATATATATATATATATACATATATATATATATATATATATATATACATATATATATATATATACATATATATATATATATATATATACATATATATATATATATATATATATATATACATATATATATATATATATATATATATATATATATATATATATACATATATATATATATATATATATATACATATATATATATATATATATATACATATATATACATATATATATATATATATATACATATATATATATACATATATATATATATATATATATATATATACATATATATATAAATTGAAACAAAATGAAAACGAAATTTCATTTCTCACTCTTAGTATGGCACTTACTTAAATGTAAGTATACATGTATACGTACATACACATATGTATACAGACGTACAGTAGCATGCACATATATATATATATATACACATATACATACATATGCATACAGGTACACATACATATATGCACGTATCAGTTTAGCGGCGCTTATTATAACGTCGCTTTGTTCGTTTGTAAACAAACTGAACAGCCTGAATTTATGCCATACGGTGTTAAGGCAACCACGTCACCTTTTTGTTCAACACTGACACAGGAACGATGTACTAGTTTCAAGCTTGTTAGCTATCATCAGCACCGTTTACCCATCTGCCAGATAGTTGAACGTTCGAAAGTATATACTTTCCTTATGAAAATTAACGGCTGAGCAGCCTAATTTGCATATTGAGTGAGTTAAATCGGTCAGGCATACCGAAAACGATAAATTGAAACAAAATGAAAACGAAATTTCATTTCTCACTCTTAGTATGGCACTTACTTAAATGTAAGTATGCATGTATACGTACATACACATATGTATACAGACGTACAGTAGCATGCACATATATATATATATATACACATATACATACATATGCATACAGGTACACATACATATATGCACGTATCAGTTTAGCGGCGCTTATTATAACGTCGCTTTGTTCGTTTGTAAACAAACTGAACAGCCTGAATTTATGCCATACGGTGTTAAGGCAACCACGTCACCTTTTTGTTCAACACTGACACAGGAACGATGTACTAGTTTCAAGCTTGTTAGCTATCATCAGCACCGTTTACCCATCTGCCAGATAGTTGAACGTTCGAAAGTATATACTTTCCTTATGAAAATTAACGGCTGAGCAGCCTAATTTGCATATTGAGTGAGTTAAATCGGTCAGGCATACCGAAAACGATAAATTGAAACAAAATGAAAACGAAATTTCATTTCTCACTCTTAGTATGGCACTTACTTAAATGTAAGTATGCATGTATACGTACATACACATATGTATACAGACGTACAGTAGCATGCACATATATATATATATATACACATATACATACATATGCATACAGGTACACATACATATATGCACGTATCAGTTTAGCGGCGCTTATTATAACGTCGCTTTGTTCGTTTGTAAACAAACTGAACAGCCTGAATTTATGCCATACGGTGTTAAGGCAACCACGTCACCTTTTTGTTCAACACTGACACAGGAACGATGTACTAGTTTCAAGCTTGTTAGCTATCATCAGCACCGTTTACCCATCTGCCAGATAGTTGAACGTTCGAAAGTATATACTTTCCTTATGAAAATTAACGGCTGAGCAGCCTAATTTGCATATTGAGTGAGTTAAATCGGTCAGGCATACCGAAAACGATAAATTGAAACAAAATGAAAACGAAATTTCATTTCTCACTCTTAGTATGGCACTTACTTAAATGTAAGTATGCATGTATACGTACATACACATATGTATACAGACGTACAGTAGCATGCACATATATATATATATATACACATATACATACATATGCATACAGGTACACATACATATATGCACGTATCAGTTTAGCGGCGCTTATTATAACGTCGCTTTGTTCGTTTGTAAACAAACTGAACAGCCTGAATTTATGCCATACGGTGTTAAGGCAACCACGTCACCTTTTTGTTCAACACTGACACAGGAACGATGTACTAGTTTCAAGCTTGTTAGCTATCATCAGCACCGTTTACCCATCTGCCAGATAGTTGAACGTTCGAAAGTATATACTTTCCTTATGAAAATTAACGGCTGAGCAGCCTAATTTGCATATTGAGTGAGTTAAATCGGTCAGGCATACCGAAAACGATAAATTGAAACAAAATGAAAACGAAAGTAGAGAAGAGAAGGATAATGGTGCGGGAATCTCTCGACTGGAAGGTTCTGAGGATCCAGGAACACATTCTGCGGGCCATGTCAACTTTGCTGCTTATATGCGTGGTCCAGCTTATGTTGCTGTCCACGGTTACTCCCAAGTCTCTGATGTTGTTAGATGCCACGAGAGTTTCCCCGGAGGGAAGGGAGTACGGGAGTTTCAGAGCATCCTCTTTTCCAAAGTGGATCAGTTCGAATTTGTCCTCGTTCAGTAACATGTTGTTCTTTTCTGCCCATTGGGTAACAACCAGTAGGTCTGACTGAAGGCTTATCCGGTCATCCACGCCATTGATGACCTTTTGGAGCTTGGAATCATCAGCGAAAATTTTAATGTTGCTGTGTTTGATGATGTCATTAATATAGATGATGAAGAGAAGTGGGCCCAACACAGTGCCTTGTGGGACTCCACTACTGACTTTGGCTGGGCTTGATTTGACTCCCTCAACTACAACATTTTGGGTTCTGTTTGACAGGAAGCTCTTGATCCACTGCAGCAGCTTTCCAGTGACACCAATATTGGACAGCTTTCTCAGTAGAATGTTATGATCAACCCTGTCAAAGGCCTTGCTGAAATCAAGGTAGATAACATCAGTGTTGGAACCCTCTCCCAAGGCTCTCAAAATGTCATCAAAGTGATGCAGTAGTTGCGTCAGGCAATCCCTTCCATTACGGAATCCATGCTGGTTGGAGTTCAGCATATTATTACTCTCAAGGAAGTGGGTCATTCGCGATCTCACCACTCGCTCAAATACCTTAATGATATGAGAGGTGAGTGAGATTGGACGGTAATTCACGGCAAGGGATTTGTTTCCCTTTTTGAAAACTGGGACAACAGACTGGGATAGAAGGTTTTCTGGCACATATCCAGCATCCAGTGAGTTCCGCCACAGATTGGCAAGAGGAGAAGCAAGTTGGTGTTGACATGCCTTCAGGACACAAGCAGGGAACCTATCGGGACCTACTGCTGAATTATGCTTGATTTCCTTTATTGCCGCCAAGACATCAGGGGCGCCAAACGTTATGTCCGATAAGGTGTAATGGGGAGTAACATCGCCGATACAGCCCAGATCGGCCATATCAGGATTGCTGAAAACAGAGCAGTATTGTTTCTGCAGTATCTCACCCATGGTTTTAGCATTGTCTTGAAGAGTGCCATTTTCATCAATTAGAGGGCCAACAGTAGAGCCAGTGATTTTGTGTTTTTTTGCAAATGAAAAGAACACTTTGGGATTGAGTTTGATCTTCTCAATGGCCCAGGCCTCTTCAGCTCTTCTCTGATTGTTGATGAGGGACATTATGTTGTTTTGGAGGTTATGTTTTTTAATCTCTAGTGATGAAATGGCAGTCAAGTTGATGTGTTGCTGCTGACAGTATTTCAACTTGTTGATTTTTTTGTTCGTTCTCTTAATTTTTCTGATGAGCGTTTTTCTATTTCTAGGGATTCTGCTCTTAGATTTGTTTATAGTTCTTAATGGGGTGTGTTTAGCACATATGTTTGTAACAGTGTCCACAAATGTCTGCCAGGACTTTTTGATGTTAGTGGGTGTATGAGTGTGCGTGAAGGACCAGTCGACATGTGCAAGATCATGACTGATCGCTTCCCAGTTGGCATTGTGGAAATCCATAGCGTCAAACGGATGGACAGGAGAGATGACATTGGGTTTGTATATTGGACGGTGGAATCTCAAATCACAGAGAACCATGTCATGATCAGAGAGTAGAGTTTTCTCCACTGCAATATTGTGGATATTGTCAGTGTGATTGCTGAAAATTAAGTCTAGGACGTTTTTGTGGCACCTCGTTGGTTCGAGCACTAGTTGGGATAGGAAGAAATCATCCATGAAGTCAAGAAGTGATTCCACAGCTTCCCTGTCAGAGGTTGAGGCAGAAGAACCTGGTGGCAGGGTGTTTGTGGACCAGTCAACTCCGGGGAGGTTGAAGTCCCCCATCATTAAGATGTTGTCAGGGTGACACTCTTGGATGAAACACTTTATGCTGTTGAGGCATTCCTTGAAGCATGGTACAGGCGTTTGGGGTGGCCTATAGAGCCCAACTACTAATAGGTTGTTGGTTTGACTGAATACAGTGACTGCCTCACAGTATCCATTAGTGAATATGTTCATAGCCTCTGTTGAGAAAGAATTATGGACATAAATGGCAGTTCCGCCCTTTCTTCTGCCAGCGCGATCAGCACGGATGGCTTTGAAATTTTTCACTTTCACCTCGGCTTCCAAGTGGAGGTTACTGAGATGGGTTTCAGTGAGGACGAAGAAAGGGATGTGGTTTGGATGGACATCAATCCAGTCCTCCAGGAATTTGATCTTCCATTTTTGAGTACTGGTGGAAGGGCTGATGCCTTGGGCGTTAAGCAAAAATGTAGAGGCGAGAGTGGATGGTTTTAATTGTTTTGGTGTGTTGTTAATTTGTTTGTTTGTTAATGGCAGCAATGGGAGTTTGTGCAGTGGGGTGATAGTGGAGGGTGGTGCTGGGTGATAGCTCGAATGTTTTTTTCCAGTTCTTTTGCCAGATTCATTATGGCTAAAAAAGAGGAAGAAGTTTCCTGTTTAGAAGACTGTTGGTGACTGTGGTAGTGGTTATTTTTATGTAGGTTATGGTTTTTGTTTTTGCTTTTATTTTCAATTTTATTTTCATTTATCCGACGGGTCCCCGGGAGATGGGTAAAGGGACAATCCCGGTCTAAACACAATCTGTCTCGCAGGGAAAAACGGTAGATTTGTGGATTCCTTGTTTGAGTTATTGGTGGTTGTGTTGGTGTTAAATTAGAGTATGTATTATGGTGGTGGCTGTTTGTGGGGATAGATCGTTTTGTCCTAGGTAAATGGGTGAATTTGCAGCCACTATCCGTACATATTCTATAGCGTAGAGAGTAGCGGCAAATGATGGGGTTTCGAGTGGGTGGGTATGTGGGTGTGGGTGTTGTGAGAGGTGTAGATGATTGTTTGGGTAGGATTTGACGACCTTTGTGGACTGTGGGAGGGAGAGTTCTTGTTCTGGTATTAGAAGGTAAATTCCTTGACATAGCAGTAGACAAAAATGTTGTAGTAGTAGTAGTAGGCAGAGATGTTGGCAGTGGTGATGATTGGACTGCTGGGCCAGAGAAAGGATGTGGCGTTTCATGCTGTGAGACAGAGGCTACTGGGGGGTCAATAGTTTCATTTAGTAGATCGGCCATTGTTGATGAATCAAGGAGTGGTTCACACTGTTGTTGTCGTTGTTGTTGCTGTTGTTGATGTTGTTGTTGTAGCTGTTGTTGATGTTGTTGTTGCTGTTGTAGCTGCTGTTGTTGTTGTTGCTGCTGCTGGACAGCATTCGAAGAGAAAACACACCGTAGTTTATCCAAATGTTTATTGATTAATTTAAAAGCAATTTCGATTTGCTTTAATTTATTTTGAATCTGTTGTTCAGATCGAGTTTTCAAAAATTGAACTGTACGTTTAGCAATGTCGTTCAGAGATGAAGCATCTATATTTTCTGTTTGGGAAAGGCAATGCCATGTGTTTATTAGAATGTCGATTTCATTATCAGACCAGTTCTGTTTGGATTTTTGCTGGTTAGCCATTCTAGTTTTGAGTGTGTGTGTGTTTTAGCTAAGTATTTCAATATATATATATTTTTATATATATATATATATATATAATATAAGATCAAAAGATGGTTAAAGGAGTTCAATATATTTTATTATGCGCATTTCAAAAACAAACATCATCAAACAATAATATTTGTGTTTTCATCAGATAAAACAGGAGAACATGATATGACGGCTAAAAAAAAAACACTTGTTGATAGTGCAGTTTTAAATCAACATATGAAAAGTTGTTTTAGATTGATGTGTGATATTGGGAAAAATATTTTATTTAGAGAGGGGGGGGAGAGAAAAGGATGAAAAGGGAAGGAGATGAGAGGGAGAGATGGGTGATAGAGAGAAAGAGATAGTTTTTATAACAGAGAGGAGATATATTTTATATAGAGGGGTTGAAAGCCGTTGGAAGATACTGTATAAATTAAAAATTTTTGAAAATTAACGAAGGGAGGATATGTGCGAGGAAAAAAATATATTATATTTAGGGAGGGGTGGGGGTGGAAAGGATGAAAAAAAGGGGAGGAGATGAGAGTGAAGGTGGAAAGGGAGAGATGGGTGATAGAGAGAAAGAGATAGTTTTTATAACTGAGAAAAAGATATAATGTTTTAATATAGAGAGGTTGGGAACCGTTGGAAGATAATGTATAAATTAAAGGAATTTGAAAATTAACGAAGGGAAATTATGTATGGAGATAGAGAGAAAAAAAAAATAACGAAGGGAGATTATGTATGGAGATAGAGAGAAAAAAAAAAATAATAATTGTGGGTGAATATTCAAAAGGAGAAATGTAGGAATCTTAAAATTAGCAAAGAGAAAATGTTTATGTATAGGATTTGAGAAAAATAATGTAAAGTTAAAGTTTTTATATTGAATTCATATGTATTAATAATGAGTTCGTTGATGGGGAGAAAAAAATAATAATAAATTAAGGATGAAATTGAGATTAAAAAGATTTATGATAGAGAGAAAAAAATAATAATGATTGCGGATGAATACTCAAAATGTCAAAAACAAATGTTATTGTTTTACGAAGAGATATAATGAGGGTGATGAGTAAACGGGTATTATAGAGTGTATAATGCCCTTTAAAGTAAGGTAGATGGGTATATTTTAAAGAATATATGAGTATATATTAAAAAATATATAATAATAAATTAAGGATGAAATTGAGATTAAAAAGATTTATGATAGAGGGAAAAAAAATAATAATGATTGCGGATGAATATTCAAAATGTCAAAAACAAATGTTATTGTTTTACGAGAAGATAGGATGAGGTAAATGAATAAACGAGTACTATAGAGTGTATAATGCCCTTTAAAGTAAGGTAGATGGGTATATTTTAAAGAGGTGTATGTATATGTGCCTTTGAGAAAAGATTCTAAATTGATAAAGAATTGAATATTAACTGTATACTTTGTGAAAAGTTCTATGGAATTTATGGAGGCAGATGGAAAACAAATCCGAGCGTCTATTTATTATGGATTCTAGGTTAGAGATAATGGTAAATTTTTCATTTAGGCAGAGATTACAGATTTTAGATAGAGAACTGTTCAAGTACGAGGATGCAGAAGAAATCTTTTTCCAAAAGATGTTATATTTAATGTTTTTGTCTTTTAAGGACCATATGAGTTCTGAGAGAGCAGTGTTAGTTCTTTTAAGTTTGTATTTGAAAGATGAATGATGATTATAGAGACGAGCTTTAAAAGAGGTGGAAGTGGAGCCAAAATAGGTGAAGGAGTTGGTGCTAGTTATAATTTTACATTCATAAATTAAGTTTTTATCGAGGCAATGGTTGTTGAGAGGACATTTATTTTTAATGCGGCAGTTGCAATTAGAGAGATTATTAATGAGTGATCTAGTGTTATCTATAGAAGGAATTGGATTGGAGAAGTTGTTTGCGATAGGAATAATAGGAATAATAGTTTCTTGATTTAGAGTTGGATTATGAACATTTAGCGAAGTTGTGTTTGACGTTGCATTTGGGTTTACAGAAGTTAGCCTAGGGTTTACAATGACGTCAGGAGTACTATTATTGTTATTATGAGATTCAATATTGGAAGGAAGAGATTTAGTATTTAATATTTTGTTGTTGTGTTTAGAAATGATGTTGGAAATATTGGAGGATGTAGAATACGAAAATTTAATGGTGTGTTTGTTAAATATTTTACTATAGATATGTGAGGGAGGGAAGCATTTATTTAAGGCACTAAAAAATAATTTAGGAATATTGTTATTAATAGAGATGGAGAAAGGAGCATTATACCAGATTATGTTTTTGTATCTAGGTCTTTT
>CAXHJY010000519.1:127500-135000 GCA_964016885.1 Eledone cirrhosa | reverse complement strand
CCGTGACCATCACCAACAATCCAACCCGTGACCATCACCAACAATCCAACTGTAACCATCACCAACAATCCAACCGTGGCCATCACCAACAATCCAACCGTGACCATCACCAACAATCCAACCGTGACCATCACCAACAATCCAACTGTGACCATCACCAACAATCCAACTGTGACCATCACCAACAATCCAACCGTGACCATCACCAACAATCCAACCGTGACCATCACAACAATCCAACTGTGACCATCACCAACAATCCAACCGTGGCCATCACCAACAATCCAACCGTGACCATCACCAACAATCCAACCGTGACCATCACCAACAATCCAACTGTGACCATCACCAACAATTCCAACTGTGACCATCACCAACAATCCAACCGTGACCATCACCAACAATCCAACCGTGACCATCACCAACAATCCAACTGTAACCATCACCAACAATCCAACCTGTGACCATCACCAACAATCCAACCGTGACCATCACCAACAATCCAACCGTGACCAGCACCAACAATCCAACCGTGACCCATGCACCAACAATCCCAACTGTGACCATCACCAACAATCCAACTGTGACCATCACCAACAATCCAACTGTGACCATCACCAACAATCCAACTGTAACCATCACCAACAATCCAACCGTGACCATCACCAACAATCCAACTGTGACCATCACCAACAATCCAACCGTGACCATCACCAACAATCCAACTGTGACCATCACCAACAATCCAACTGTAACCATCACCAACAATCCAACCGTGACCATCACCAACAATCCAACTGTGACCATCACCAACAATCCAACCGTGACCATCACCAACAATCCAACTGTAACCATCACCAACAATCCAACCGTGACCATCACCAACAATCCAACTGTGACCATCACCAACAATCCAACCGTGACCATCACCAACAATCCAACTGTGACCATCACCAACAATCCAACTGTGACCATCACCAACAATCCAACCGTGACCATCACCAACAATCCAACTGTGACCATCACCAACAATCCAACTGTAACCATCACCAACAATCCAACCGTGACCATCACCAACAATCCAACTGTGACCATCACCAACAATCCAACCGTGACCATCACCAACAATCCAACTGTGACCATCACCAACAATCCAACTGTGACCATCACCAACAATCCAACCGTGACCATCACCAACAATCCAACTGTGACCATCACCAACAATCCAACTGTAACCATCACCAACAATCCAACCGTGACCATCACCAACAATCCAACCGTGACCATCACCAACAATCCAACTGTGACCATCACCAACAATCCAACCGTGACCATCACCAACAATCCAACTGTGACCATCACCAACAATCCAACTGTAACCATCACCAACAATCCAACCGTGACCATCACCAACAATCCAACTGTGACCATCACCAACAATCCAACCGTGACCATCACCAACAATCCAACTGTGACCATCACCAACAATCCAACCGTGACCATCACCAACAATCCAACTGTGACCATCACCAACAATCCAACTGTAACCATCACCAACAATCCAACCGTGACCATCACCAACAATCCAACTGTGACCATCACCAACAATCCAACCGTGACCATCACCAACAATCCAACTGTGACCATCACCAACAATCCAACTGTGACCATCACCAACAATCCAACCGTGACCATCACCAACAATCCAACTGTGACCATCACCAACAATCCAACTGTAACCATCACCAACAATCCAACCGTGACCATCACCAACAATCCAACCGTGACCATCACCAACAATCCAACTGTGACCATCACCAACAATCCAACCGTGACCATCACCAACAATCCAACTGTGACCATCACCAACAATCCAACTGTAACCATCACCAACAATCCAACCGTGACCATCACCAACAATCCAACTGTGACCATCACCAACAATCCAACCGTGACCATCACCAACAATCCAACTGTAACCATCACCAACAATCCAACCGTGACCATCACCAACAATCCAACCTTGACCATCACCAACAATCCAACTGTGACCATCACCAACAATCCAACCGTGACCATCACCAACAATCCAACTGTGACCATCACCAACAATCCAACTGTAACCATCACCAACAATCCAACCGTGACCATCACCAACAATCCAACTGTGACCATCACCAACAATCCAACCGTGACCATCACCAACAATCCAACCGTGACCAGCACCAACAATCCAACCGTGACCATCACCAACAATCCAACTGTGACCATCACCAACAATCCAACTGTGGCCATCACCAACAATCCAACCGTGACCATCACCAACAATCCAACCGTGACCATCACCAACAATCCAACTGTGACCATCACCAACAATCCAACTGTGACCATCACCAACAATCCAACTGTGACCATCACCAACAATCCAACTGTAACCATCACCAACAATCCAACCGTGACCATCACCAACAATCCAACTGTAACCATCACCAACAATCCAACTGTAACCATCACCAACAATCCAACTGTGACCATCACCAACAATCCAACTGTGACCATCACCAACAATCCAACTGTGACCATCACCAACAATCCAACTGTAACCATCACCAACAATCCAACTGTGACCATCACCAACAATCCAACTGTGACCATCACCAACAATCCAACTGTGACCATCACCAACAATCCAACTGTGACCATCACCAACAATCCAACTGTGACCATCACCAACAATCCAACTGTAACCATCACCAACAATCCAACCGTGACCATCACCAACAATCCAACTGTGACCATCACCAACAATCCAACTGTAACCATCACCAACAATCCAACCGTGACCATCACCAACAATCCAACTGTGACCATCACCAACAATCCAACTGTAACCATCACCAACAATCCAACCGTGACCATCACCAACAATCCAACTGTAACCATCACCAACAATCCAACCGTGACCATCACCAACAATCCAACTGTGACCATCACCAACAATCCAACCGTGACCATCACCAACAATCCAACTGTAACCATCACCAACAATCCAACCGTGACCATCACCAACAATCCAACCGTGACCATCACCAACAATCCAACTGTGACCATCACCAACAATCCAACCGTGACCATCACCAACAATCCAACTGTGACCATCACCAACAATCCAACTGTAACCATCACCAACAATCCAACCGTGACCATCACCAACAATCCAACTGTGACCATCACCAACAATCCAACTGTGACCATCACCAACAATCCAACTGTGACCATCACCAACAATCCAACTGTAACCATCACCAACAATCCAACCGTGACCATCACCAACAATCCAACCGTGACCATCACCAACAATCCAACTGTGACCATCACCAACAATCCAACTGTGGCCATCACCAACAATCCAACTGTGACCATCACCAACAATCCAACTGTAACCATCACCAACAATCCAACTGTGACCATCACCAACAATCCAACTGTGACCATCACCAACAATCCAACTGTGACCATCACCAACAATCAAACTGTGACCATCACCAACAATCCAACCGTGACCATCACCAACAATCCAACCGCGACCATCACCAACAATCCAACCGTGACCATCACCAACAATCCAACCGTGACCATCACCAACAATCCAACTGTGACCATCACCAACAATCCAACCGTGGCCATCACCAACAATCCAACTGTGGCCATCACCAACAATCCAACTGTGACCATCACCAACAATCCAACTGTGACCATCACCAACAATCCAACCGTGACCATCACCAACAATCCAACCGTGACCATCACCAACAATCCAACCGCGACCATCACCAACAATCCAACCGTGACCATCACCAACAATCCAACTGTGACCAACACCAACAATCCAACTGTGACCATCACCAACAATCCAACTGTGACCATCACCAACAATCCAACTGTGACCAACACCAACAATCCAACTGTGACCATCACCAACAATCCAACTGTGGCCATCACCAACAATCCAACTGTGACCATCACCAACAATCCAACTGTGACCATCACCAACAATCCAACTGTGACCAACACCAACAATCCAACTGTGACCATCACCAACAATCCAACTGTGACCATCACCAACAATCCAACTGTGACCAACACCAACAATCCAACTGTGGCCATCACCAACAATCCAACTGTGACCAACACCAACAATCCAACTGTGACCAACACCAACAATCCAACTGTGGCCATCACCAACAATCCAACTGTGACCAACACCAACAATCCAACTGTGACCAACACCAACAATCCAACTGTGACCAACACCAACAATCCAACTGTGGCCATCACCAACAATCCAACTGTGACCATCACCAACAATCCAACTGTGACCATCACCAACAATCCAACTGTGACCAACACCAACAATCCAACTGTGACCAACACCAACAATCCAACTGTGGCCATCACCAACAATCCAACTGTGACCATCACCAACAATCCAACTGTGACCATCACCAACAATCCAACTGTGACCAACACCAACAATCCAACTGTGACCATCACCAACAATCCAACTGTGACCAACACCAACAATCCAACTGTGACCATCACCAACAATCCAACTGTGACCAACACCAACAATCCAACTGTGACCAACACCAACAATCCAACTGTGACCATCACCAACAATCCAACTGTGACCATCACCAACAATCCAACTGTGACCAACACCAACAATCCAACTGTGACCAACACCAACAATCCAACTGTGACCAACACCAACAATCCAACTGTGACCATCACCAACAATCCAACTGTGACCAACACCAACAATCCAACTGTGACCATCACCAACAATCCAACTGTGACCAACACCAACAATCCAACTGTGACCAACACCAACAATCCAACTGTGACCATCACCAACAATCCAACTGTGACCATCACCAACAATCCAACTGTGACCATCACCAACAATCCAACTGTGACCAACACCAACAATCCAACTGTGACCAACACCAACAATCCAACTGTGACCATCACCAACAATCCAACTGTGACCATCACCAACAATCCAACTGTGACCATCACCAACAATCCAACTGTGACCAACACCAACAATCCAACTGTGACCAACACCAACAATCCAACTGTAACCATCACCAACAATCCAACCGTGACCATCACCAACAATCCAACCGTGACCATCACCAACAATCCAACTGTGACCATCACCAACAATCCAACTGTGACCATCACCAACAATCCAACTGTGACCATCACCAACAATCCAACTGTGACCAACACCAACAATCCAACTGTGACCAACACCAACAATCCAACTGTAACCATCACCAACAATCCAACCGTGACCATCACCAACAATCCAACCGTGACCATCACCAACAATCCAACTGTGACCATCACCAACAATCCAACTGTGACCATCACCAACAATCCAACCGTGACCATCACCAACAATCCAACCGTGACCATCACCAACAATCCAACCGTGACCATCACCAACAATCCAACTGTGACCAACACCAACAATCCAACTGTAACCATCACCAACAATCCAACCGTGACCATCACCAACAATCCAACCGTGACCATCACCAACAATCCAACTGTGACCATCACCAACAATCCAACTGTGACCATCACCAACAATCCAACTGTGACCATCACCAACAATCCAACTGTGACCAACACCAACAATCCAACTGTGACCATCACCAACAATCCAACTGTGACCATCACCAACAATCCAACTGTGACCATCACCAACAATCCAACTGTGACCAACACCAACAATCCAACTGTGACCAACACCAACAATCCAACTGTGGCCATCACCAACAATCCAACTGTGACCATCACCAACAATCCAACTGTGACCATCACCAACAATCCAACTGTGACCATCACCAACAATCCAACTGTGACCAACACCAACAATCCAACTGTGACCATCACCAACAATCCAACTGTGACCATCACCAACAATCCAACTGTGACCATCACCAACAATCCAACTGTGACCAACACCAACAATCCAACTGTGACCAACACCAACAATCCAACTGTGGCCATCACCAACAATCCAACTGTGACCATCACCAACAATCCAACTGTGACCATCACCAACAATCCAACTGTGACCAACACCAACAATCCAACCGTGACCATCACCAACAATCCAACCGTGACCATCACCAACAATCCAACCGTGACCATCACCAACAATCCAACCGTGACCATCACCAACAATCCAACTGTGACCAACACCAACAATCCAACCGTGACCATCACCAACAATCCAACCGTGACCATCACCAACAATCCAACTGTGACCATCACCAACAATCCAACTGTGACCATCACCAACAATCCAACTGTGACCAACACCAACAATCCAACTGTGGCCATCACCAACAATCCAACCGTGACCATCACCAACAATCAAACCGTGACCATCACCAACAATCCAACTGTGGCCATAACCAACAATCCAACCGTGACCATCACCAACAATCCAACCGTGACCACATTACCAACAATCCAACCGTGACCATCACCAACAATCAAACTGTGACCATCACCAACAATCCAACTGTGACCATCACCAACAATCCAACCGTGGCCATCACCAACAATCCAACTGTGGCCATCACCAACAATCCAACTGTGACCATCACCAACAATCCAACCGTGACCATCACCAACAATCCTACCGTGACCATCACCAACAATCCAACCGTGACCATCACCAACAATCCAACCGTGACCATCACCAACAATCCAACTGCGACCATCACCAACAATCCAACCGTGACCATCACCAACAATCCAACTGTGACCATCACCAACAATCCAACTGTGACCAACACCAACAATCCAACTGTGGCCATCACCAACAATCCAACCGTGACCATCACCAACAATCAAACCGTGACCATCACCAACAATCCAACTGTGGCCATAACCAACAATCCAACCGTGACCATCACCAACAATCCAACCGTGACCACATTACCAACAATCCAACCGTGACCATCACCAACAATCAAACTGTGACCATCACCAACAATCCAACTGTGACCATCACCAACAATCCAACCGTGGCCATCACCAACAATCCAACTGTGGCCATCACCAACAATCCAACTGTGACCATCACCAACAATCCAACCGTGACCATCACCAACAATCCAACCGTGACCATCACCAACAATCCAACCGTGACCATCACCAACAATCCAACTGCGACCATCACCAACAATCCAACCGTGACCATCACCAACAATCCAACCGTGACCATCACCAACAATCCAACCGCGACCATCACCAACAATCCAACCGTGACCATCACCAACAATCCAACCGCGACCATCACCAACAATCCAACCGTGACCATCACCAACAATCAAACCGTGACCATCACCAACAATCCAACTGTGACCATCACCAACAATCCAACCGCGACCATCACCAACAATCCAACCG
>CAXHJY010000519.1:100000-120000 GCA_964016885.1 Eledone cirrhosa | reverse complement strand
TGGGTATGCCTGTATTTGTATTTATGTGAGTGTGATGTTCTTTATGTGTTTGTGTGGGTGTGTTTGTGTGCGTATGTGTGAATGTCTTTGTGAGCGTGTATGTTTGTGTGCGAGTGCATTGGTGTTTGTGTACATATGTGGGAGTGTGTTTGCGTGTTTGTGTGTCAGTGTGTTTGAGTGCGTGTGTTTTTTGTGGGCATGTATGTTTGTGTGTGCGTGTGTTTGTGTGTAGGTGTGTTTGTGTGTGCGAGTGTGTTTGTGTGAGTGTGTGTGTTTGTGTGCGTATGTGTGAGTGTGTTGTGTTTATGTGCATGTGTTTGTGTTTGTGTGTGTATGTGTGTGTTCCAGAAACACAAAACAAACCAGACAGACAATCCACCAGATTGTAACAACTCTTGTCTAGAGATTCTGTTGTCAAAATTAAACAGTTTCTTTGGCAGGTAGAAAGCCATTTAATACTTAACATGATTTTAGCCCTGAAATTTTAGGTCATCACAGAAACTCCTTCACAGTTGCAGTTGCTTATTTCCTCCACATAGTATATAGCCCAAAGCCATCGACACCGTCCTAATGACATTGCTGAGTGCTTACCAAGATACAGAAATCAATAGAATCAATCATAATTTTGGCAAAATAAATCTTTTTTCTTCTCTAGCATACACTAATATACTAATATAAAAGTAACCGGCTTAACCCCTTCCCTTGTCACACCTCCTCATACCAAACTACCTAAAACTACCCCTGGTTTTATTCATAAACCACCTAAAACTACCCCTGGTTTTATTCATAAACCACCTGAAACTACCTCTGGTTTTATTTCTAAACCCCTTCCCCTGTCCTCATACCAAACCACCTAAAACTACCCCTGGTTTTATTCCTAAACCACCTGAAACTACCCCTGGTTTTATTCCTAAACCCCTTTTCACACCTCCTTACCAAACCACCTGTCACTGCCCCTGGTTTTAATTCTAAACCCTTTCCCCTGTCCTCATACCAAACCACCTGAAACTGCCCCTGGTTTTATTTCTAAACTCCTTCCCCTCTCACACCTCTTCACACCAAACTGCCTAAAATTGCCTCTGGTTTTATTCTTATTAGTAACTGTATTGTTTCTTTCCAGGAACTATGTTAAAAAATAAATTAATTTAGTTATCCACTTGCCATTTTTGTTGTTCTGACAAATGGACTTTGATACGGTGAACAGAGGTGCACTGTGGAAAATACGAGGGAAAATAGGGTGCCCACCAAAGTTCATTGGTATGTTTGTCCGACTGCACAGAAATATGAAGGCACGGGTTGTCTTGAATAGAGAATTGTCCAATGAAATCCCAGTTGATATTGGCATAAAGCAGGGAGATATCCCAGCTCCCACACTGTTTTCAATATTTGCTGTGATGCTCACTCATGCATTTCAGGACTGTGCAAAAGGTGTTCTATTGCAAGTTAGAACCACAGGAAGAATCTTTGACCTAAGAAGGTTCAATTTCAAGTCCAAGGTGTTCCAAATACTACTTAGAGAACTCCTATATGCAGACGATGTTGACTTTCTGGCTCACTCTCAAGATGACATGCAACACATGGATTGTTTTGCAGCTTCTTGTAATGCCTTTGTCATGAAAATTAATCCTAAAAGACTAAGGTCTATCCACCCCATCACCAGGGGAAGCATATATTGAGCCAAATATAATGGTGCATGGAACTAGGTTGGAGGTAGTTGGCACGTTTGTTTACCTGGGTAGTGCATTATCGAGGGATGGTTCACTGAATGCAGAAATACACCTGCATATATCTACATCTAAAGTCTAAAGTCTGTCTTAAACCAGAAGACTCATTTGGCCGGTGTTTATCCCGGTTTCATGGCCTGAAGCGACTGAGAGTACAACACTTCCCCCCTGGAGAGCACCCAAGTCCATCGCAGGGTTAAAACCCCAGCTATTGCTGGTACTCGTTTTCAGTTGAGTATACTGGAGCAACGTGAAATGAAGTGTTTTGCTCAAGAACACAACAGGAATCGAACCCAAAACATTATGATCGTAAGTCCAACACCCTTACCACTAGGCCACAGGCTTCCACGTGTATACGTACATATATACATATATATGTGCACACGCACACGCACATATATATGTGTGTGTGTGTGTGTGTGTGTGTAAGAAAAGAGATGTTTTCATGAACTCAGTGACCCAATTAACACCAGAGACATCTCTTCAACCAATACAGAAATAATGAACTGAGATCTGTTTACATGTTACCAAGCTCTTTCTTGTAGCTGCAATTAGGGAGCAATTGTCTCACATTCTCATATGTTTACACATTCAGACTCACACATCTATATGTGTGTTTGTGCCTGTCTGTATGTGTGTGTGTGTGTGTGTATATATATATATATATATATATATATATATATATATATATATATATATATATATATATATATATATATATATATATATATATATATATATACATAGATATGTATTGGAATTTCGTATTTCTAAAGAAATTACAGTATAGTATGGTATGGTATAGTATAGTATGGTATAGTATGGTATAGTATCATACAGTATAGTATGGTGTGGTATGGTTGGTATGCTATGGTATAGTATTGTACAGTATTGTATGGTATGGTACGGTACAGTATGGTATAGTATGGTATAGTATCGTACAGTATAGTATGGTATGGTATGGTATGGTATGGTATGGTATAGTATTGTACAGTATTGTATGGTATAGTATGGTATAGTATTGTACAGTATTGTATAGTATAGTATGGTATAGTATTGTATAGTATTGTATTGTATGGTATGGTATGGTATAGTATTGTATAGTATTGTATGGTATAGTATGGTATAGTATTGTACAGTATAGTATTGTACGGTACGGTATAGTATGGTATAGTATTGTACAGTATAGTATTGTATGGTATGATATAGTGTGGTCCCGTAACTCCTGATGGAGTCATAGGGACATAGTGGCATAGTATTTTTTGGTCATTTGAAGCCTGGCAAGCCCATCCCTCTCCAGGTCTGAACAGCGCAGATTTCTCCCAGAGAAGGATAGCATATGACAGAGAGAAAATGAGAAAGAGATACAGAGGAAGAATCAACCCCAGTATTAGACTGGTACTTTTATTTATCGACCTCAAAAGGATGAAATGCAAAGTTAACATTGGTAGGGTTAGAACTGAGAGAGCAGAGGGCCAAAACAAATACTGCAAGGCATTCTATCTGACGTTCTAATGACTTTAATAATTGTTTCTACTTTTGGCACAAGGCCAGCAATTACCCCAGTGCATTACTGGTACTTTATTTTATCGACACCGTAAGGATGAAAGGCAAAGTTAACCTCGGCGGGATTTGAACTCAGAATGGCAAGGGCCGTAACTCTATGCATCAAAGCATGGCGTCCGACGCTCTACCGATACTGCCAATCAACCGTTTGCCTTTCATCCTTACGGGGTCGATAAAATAAAGTACCAGTACAAAAGTAGAAACAATGACTTTAATAATTGTTTCTACTTTAGGCACAAGGCCAGCAATTACCCCAGTGCATTACTGGTACTTTATTTTATCGACCCCGTAAGGATGAAAGGCAAAGTTGACCTCGGCGGGATAATAATACTGAATAATGTTTTCTAAAACAAAAGCAAAGACCTTGTATATTATGGCAGGTGCCCCATTGACTTGTAACACAGAAATGTCTAATAGAGTGAGAGAGGAGGAATCATATTAGTAAATAAAGAAATAGCTTTAATTACATTAGAGAAAGAAAAATGTCAATTAATTTAATATTTCTTAAAATTTCATTAACCTGAAGTTTAAAAGTACACTTGCAATATTTTTACTGTGTAAGTTATAGAGAGAAGTTAAACAACAACAATAAAAACAACTGCAAAAACTACTACAACAGTAACAACAACAACTACTACTACTACTACTACTACTACTACTACTACAGCAACAGTAACAACCACAACTACTACTACTACAACAGCAGCAACAGTAACAACAGCAACAACAACAACAACAACAGCAACAGCAGCAGCAGCAGCAGCTACTACAACTACAACAGCAGCAATATCAACAACAACAACAACAACAACTACAACAGCCGCAATATTAACAATAACAACTACAACAACTACTACAACTACAGCAGCAGCAACAACAACAACAAAAACAGCAACAACCACAAAAACAAAAACAACAACAACAACAACAACAACAACACATATAATCAACAATAGGTGTGAGGCGGGGGGGGGGGGGGGCGATGGTTTCATGGGGGGGGGCGTATGTAAGGGAAAGAAAACATCAGTAGATGTTGAAACAGAGGGAGGAAGAAGGAGAGGAGAGAGAGGGGGGGTATGATAAAGAAATAGAGAGAAAGGGAGGGAGAAGAGGAATGAGAGAGAAAGGGAGGGAGAGAGGAGAAAAAGAACGGAAATGAAAATGGATTGAGGGCTCTTGTAAATATCTGGCTTGTGTCATATAGACATACACACACATATACACACACACACACATATATGTGTATATACACAAATATATATACATATATATATTATATTATATATATATATATATATATAATACTAGCAGTGGTACCCAGTGTTGCACAGGATAAGGTATTTTGGAACGCGGGCCGCCAACAGACCTAATCGTGGAAAAACTGCATGCCTGGACAATATGTAAAGAAAATAAACCGAATACTCTGATGGCTGGATAATCTTTAAGATTTTCCTCAATGAAGCAGGAAAAATGCAGGTTTTCACATAATGTGGGCCCTAGGGGATCAAGAAAATGACTTTTTTTTATGTGCATAATATGCCTTGAAATTTCTGGAAAATAATATATATTATACATATATATAATATATATTATACATATGTATAATATATATTATATAGATACATATATATAATATATATATGTGTAAAAGGTAAACAGAAATAACAACACAATCGGTACAGTATATGGAAGGAATCATCATCATCATCATCATCATTTTACGTCCGCTTTTCCCTGCTTGCAAGGGTGGGACGGGTCTTATTCAGCACAGCATCTCTCCACTCGTCACGGTACCTCGTCATCTCCACCGTGAGCTTCAATGATCGGAGGTCTGTTCTCACCACCTCCGCCCATGTTTTTCGTGATCTACCTCTACCACGTCTTATATATTAGGTTAACGCTTGAAATAGCAGGAAGAGGGTCTTAACGTTTTGGATGCTAGTCCTTCATCAGAAGAAAGAATTAGAAAGATTGGAGAGACAGGCAGGGAGGAATCAGAAGAAATGTTTTCAGAGAAAAATAATAGGCCCATTCATGTTGCCTTCTCTCAGGATGGATTCAGTTTGAAACTAGTCAGACCCTTACTCAACAGAGTACTCAATACTTGGTATAGTGATTGTATTATAAAGAGTCGGGACTCAACTCTTTATAATATATATACATAAACATACATATACATGCATATATATCTACATATATAAGCATACGTATACATGCATCATATATGCATATACATACACAATCCATACCTGTGTGTATGTGTGTGTGTGTACATATGCATGCTTGTATGTGTATATATGTATGTGTGTGTATATATATATACACACGTATGTAAGAGTAAGCGAGAGGGACAGAGAGATAGATATTCCATAAAATTCCACGTATTGATTTTTGCATGTTGCCTTGTAAAGAATAAAACCTGCTAATGATCGAATAAATTTATTGATTTACAGTTCACATTTAATATTTTATCTACTGTTTTATATATTTATTGATTTTGAACTTTCAAATGTTTTCTTTTTTGTTTTCTTTCAAATATTCCCTATATATGGAATCAGAAGTTCAATGAAATGGATCTTTATGTCTTCTACTGTATCACTATCTTTCAACATGTCTATATATCTATCTATCTAACTATCTATCTGAAGCAGAGGCGGTGTTTCTGTGCGTAATAGCCATGGCGAAAGAGGTTGTATGGTGGACGCGTCTGAAAGGACTGAGGTCGGGCACCTTTCTCTCTGGCCAACAACTGGTCCGTTTCTTCCGATATCATTTCGGAAGAAGGATCAGGATGGAGAGAGAGGTGCTGCACCCCAGCCGTTTCTATGAAAGATGGGTGAAAGTGGCGAGAATGGCCCGTGTGAATGGGCCTTCACTCTACATCAGACTATAGGTGAGGAAGATGAAAGACCAAGGGAGCACCCCTTCTCTGTGCTCCTGAGGAGAAGGGTTGCACACTTTTTTCGGGGGTGTGTGCGACCCCCCAAGGCGCCTCCTCTCTATTGAGGATTTTGTTAAAAATTTTATTTTTTGTTATATCTTATTTTATTTTTATATTTTGTTATTGCCTCCTCCTTATTGAGGACGCCTTTTTGTGTAAACTCCCCCCTTTGTACTTGTCCCACTTTTGATGCCCTAGTGGCAAATAAAAGAAATATATCTATCTAACTATCTATCTATCTATCTAAAAAAAAAGAAAGAAAAATAGACATCTATCTATCTATCTATCTATCTATCTATCTAGCTATCTATTTATCTAGCTCTAGCTATCTATCTGTCTAACTAACTATCTATCTATAAAAAAAAAAGAAAGACATCTATCTATCTATCTATCTTTCCATCTATCTGTCTATCTATCTATCTATCTTTGTATTTGTCCCCTTCTTTTGTGCCCCTGTGGCTAATAAAGAAATATATCTATCTAACTATCGGGTGTGTGCAACCCCCATCACGTCCCCTCCCTTTTGAGGTTGTTTTCGATTATTTTCATTTTATACCCTTTTTACTCGATTGTATGTAAACTCCCCTTTTGTATTTGTCCCTTCTTTTTTATGCCTTTATGGTAAATAAAGAAATATATCTATCTATCTAACTATCTATCTATCTTTCCATATTTGTCCCCTTCTTTTGTGCCCCTGTGGCTAATAAAGAAACATATCTATCTTTCCAGAGAGCAAAAGGAAGAATGGAGCACTTGCACAACACGTTCCTGAAGTTGAGGGTTGTTCTATCGACGGGGTATTAAACAACCCATTTGTGGCGCTTCCCCTCCCCTATTGGGGATTTCGATTGTTATATTTGTTTCTTTCATATTTTTACACGATTGTATGTAAAATCCCCGGCATGTCTTTGTTTTGTCCCGTTTTCTTGTGCGCCCTTGTGACTAATAAAGAAATATATCTATCTTTCCACCTATCTGTCTATCTATCTATCTATCTTCCTATCTATCTATCTATATATCAACTGATTCTTTTTGTCAAATACCACTTTGCAAGAAGAATCAGGATGGAGAGAGAGGTGCTGTACCCCAGCAAGTTTTATGAAAGGTGGGTGAAAGTGGCGAGAATGGCCCGAGTGAATGGGTCTTCTCTCTATATCAGCCTGTAGGTTGAGGAAAAGGAGGAGGAGAGGAAAGGAGTACAAACTCTTCGAACTCCTGGAGATGAGGGTTGCACATTTTTTTTCGGGGGTATGTGTTACCCATATAAACTGTCTCCCTCTATTGGGGAAAATCGACTAACTTTTTAAATTCCATTTGTGATAACATTTTGCACGTTTTTATTGTATGTAAACTTCCCCCTTTGTATTTGTCCCCTTCTTTTGTGCCCCTGTGGCTAATAAAGAAACATATCTATCTAACTATCTATTTTTCTATCTACCTATCTGTCTATCTAACTATTTATCTATCAATAAATCTTTCCACCTATCTGTCTATCGATCTACCTTCCTAAATATCTATCTAACTATCTAGCTATCATATTGCTTAGTGGCGCCATTGTCTAAGATTTGGCTTCAACTTTTTCTGGAATTGGGTCAGTCAGGGCCTGACCTTGTATGTATTTTGCAGCACCAGTTGGGATTGGTTTCCCTGACTAACCTGATTCCAGAAAAGGTTGAAGCCAAATCTCAGACAATGGCTCCGTAAAGGAATTCAATAGACTTAATGATGGAATGATGAAGCTAAATCTAACCAGTAGATAGTTGCCTTTTACACCTCTTCTACTGATGATGTGAGGCTGCTTATTCTAAGTCATATGCTACTGATGCTTTGAGAGACAAACACCAAATATCAGCCCAGAGCATATCAATGAATCAAAACAACAGAAGTAAGCTTTATTTCTTCTTTGTTTTTCTGTTCAACTTCTAGCTATCTGATGAAGTCATAACTGTTGCATAACGGTTATCTCTGAAATATATATAACAGCGATTATGAATAAACAAATTGAATTATAACCTATTGACTTGTACTTCATGATTATAAATATACTCTGGAGTATATATATATATAGCAGTGGATTGGCAGTATCAGTAGAGGTTCAAATGCCATGCTTTACAGCATAGAGTTAAGGCCCTTTATGGTCTGAGTTCAAATCCCGCCGAAGTTCATTTTGCCTTTCATGCTTATGAGGTTGATAAAATAAAGGCGGCCCACCTACATATAGAATGCTATCATTTAATTTTGATTTTGAAAGTAGGTTTATAATTATCGATTTTCACTATACTTTTGTAGCTGTCTCAGTGGCCTAGTTGAAGGAATCATAGATGGTGGTGATCCTGGTCTGAAGTTCAATCCTGGTCGAGAGTAGGGTTCCTGGTAAACCTTTTCAGTATTTTTTCTATTGGTTGTAAAATAAAAACTGAAAGACATTACATATACCTCTTGACCAGGATTGAACCCAAGACAGGATCTGCACTGTCTCTAGCACCTACCACTAGGCCAGTGAGACAACTACGAAATTCTACTGAAAATTCATACTTATAAACCTACTTTCAACATTTTCAATACAAAATGACGTGGTGTTGTTGGTCAAATGCTTTGCTTAATTGTTTCATTTATTTTTTTTTAAATGTTATTCTTTCTCTTAAACTTCAGGTATTTTTTGAAAGCTAAGCATTGGCCCCTAAAATACTACAGTGGGCCCTGCAATGCTACCGTGGGCCCCCTGGGACCCACTTGCCATTGGACAACCTGGCAACCTGGCCAGTCCGCCACTGTATGGATATATATATATATATATATATATATATATATAACGAAGGAAATGTGGTAAGGAACCAGGTGGACCATAACGCACCAAAGTACTCAATACTTAGGGTAGTAGAGTGGGTAATAGGAACAAGTAGGACCCCAGAATTAGCCGTCGAAACGGCTTGAGCTCAGCCGTCGGGGTCCTACTCGTTCCTATATATATATATATATATATATATATATATATATATATATATATATATATATATATATAGAGAGAGAGAGAGAGAGAGAGAGAGAGAGAGAGAGAGAGGGGGGGAGAGAGGTGGGGGACAGACAGACAAAGAGAGAGTCCCTTGTTATATTTCTTCTGCACTGAGTTACAGGCACTCTTTTGTCATGGTTGCCATAACAACTGTTATCCGCCAAGGACTTAGCAATTTAAAATAGAATAAATATATAAAACTGCTGCTACTAACATTACTACTATTGTTGATGATGATGATGATGATGATGATGATGGGGGTGGAGATGGTGGTGGTGATGGTGGTGTTGGTGATGGTGGTTGTGGTGTTGTTGTTGGTGGTGGTGGTGGCAGCGGTGATGATGATGATGATGATGATGATGATGATGATGATGGGGGTGGAGATGGTGGTGGTGATGGTGGTGTTGGTGATGGTGGTTGTGGTGTTGTTGTTGGTGGTGGTGGTGGCAGCGGTGATGGTGATGATGATGATGATGATTAGGAGGGGGAAGGGGGAGGAGCAGCAGGAGGAGGGGGTTAAAAAAAAATGAAAATGTTTCACAAGACACAAAACTATTTCATACATCAAATACATTTTTTCTTATAATACTTGGTATTTCTCACTTTAATTTCAGTTGTTTGGGGGGGAGGGGAGGGTTTTCTTCTGTTCTTTTGTATATTTCCAAAAATTTTAAATGGATTTTCGACCTGAACACAACTGCCCCCACCCCCCACCCCACACCCCATTCCATCGATTCAACTCACTATTTAATCTGTTTAACTCAACTAATACCACAACATACTGACATGGTTTACACCACTACCCACCATTATTGCTGTCGTTCCAATCATGTCACTCTGTTAGTAGGATTAGCTTCGGAAATTTTATTTTTAAGGTAAGAAAATAAATGGAAACAACAACAACAACAACAACAACAGCTGCAGCAACAACAACAACAACAACAAAAATAACAATCACAATTTTATTTATTTGGCATAAGGGCATTATGCAAAAACATTTTGAAATGCTCTGGTGAAACAATCATTAAATACAAGTACATAATATCAAAAGGTATATATCACCATCATCATCATCATCATCATTGTTTAACGTCCACCTTCCACTCTAGCATGGGTTGGACGGGTTTGTCCCACTTGAGGAAAGATTGGTCAGGTGAAAGTGTCTCGCTCGTACAAAACTGTTTCTGGCAGGTTTTCTACGGTTGGATGTCCTTCCTAACAACAACCACATTTACAGTGTGGACTGGATACCTTTTTACTGTGTCTCCTACACGACCACTTTACAGTGTGGACTGGATGCCTTTTTACTGTGTCTCCTACACGACCACTTTACAGTGTGAACTGGATGCCTTTTTACCGTGTCTCCTACACGACCACTTTACAGTGTGGACTGGATGCCTTTTTACCGTGTCTCCTACACGACCACTTTACAGTGTGGACTGGATGCCTTTTTACTGTGTCTCCTACACGACCACTTTACAGTGTGGACTGGATGCCTTTTTACTGTGTCTCCTACACGACCACTTTACAGTGTGGACTGGATGCCTTTTTACTGTGTCTCCTACACGACCACTTTACAGTGTGGACTGGATGCCTTTTTACTGTGTCTCCTACACGACCACTTTACAGTGTGGACTGGATGCCTTTTTACTGTGTCTCCTACACGACCACTTTACAGTGTGGACTGGATGCCTTTTTACTGTGTCTCCTACACGACCACTTTACAGTGTGAACTGGGTGCTTTTTGTCATGTGTCCTATATGACCACTTTACAGTGTGGACTGGGAGTCTTTTTAACATGTCTCCTACAAGACCACTTTACAGTATGGATGGACTAGGTGCTTTTTGTCGTGTCACCTACATGACCACTTTACAGTGTGGACTGGGAGCCTTTTTACCGTGACACCTACACGACCACTTTACAGTGTGGACTGGGTGCTTTTTACCGTGACACCTACGTGACCGCTTTACAGTGTGGACTGGGTGCTTTTTGTCATGTCATCTACATGACCCCTTTAGTGTAGATATATATATATGTGTGTGTGTGTGAGTGTGTGTAAAAGGTAAACAGAAATAACAAAACAAATGGCACAGTAGATGGAAGAAATATATTAGTTTAATGCTTGAATAGCAGAAAGAGAGTCTTAACGTTTCGGACACTAGTCCTTCATCAGAAGATAGAGTTAGAAATAGAAAAGAAATAGAAAATAAAGAGTGATGAGAGAAAGGAATGGGGAAAATGAGAAAAAAAACACGTGCATATTCAGTTGGCCTGAAATTGACATTTATAAGTCAAAAATGCTGTTAACCCGTTAGCATTCAAACCGCCCGCATCCGGCCACAATTCTCTCACCTCTTTCTGTTCAAACCAGCTGTAACTGGCCTCTCATACTTATGTTAAGGTATTGTTCTCAAAATAAATGATATCAAAATCTCCTAGATTCGATATTATGTGAGATAATTATGTGAGATAAAGCCTTTGCCACAGAAATATAATAGTTTATATAGAGTAATGTAAATGTTAAAGGGTTAAGGAGATGAAAAATGGTAAAGCTGCTGCACTATCAGAGATAGTTTCTGAGATGCTAAAAGTATCAGGAGAGGTAGGAGTCAAACTAGTTACCTACATAGTCAATCAGGTAATATAGAATGAATAATTGTTTCTACTTTAGGCACAAGGCCAGCAATTTCCCAGTGCATTACTGGTACTTTATTTTATCGACCCCGTAAGGATGAAAGGCAAAGTCAACCTCGGCGGGATTTGAACTCAAAATAATAATTGTTTCTACTTTAGGCACAAGGCCAGCAAATAACCAGTTCATTACTGGTACTTTATTTTATCGACCCCGTAAGGATGAAAGGCAAAGTCAACCTCGGCAGGATTTGAACTCAGATCGTAAAGGGACGTAACTATGCTGGAAAGCATGGCGTCCGACCCTCTACCGATACTGCCAATCCACCGAATGAATAATAAACGAAGTTATGAAAGTGACATAAATAGTTCTAGTACAACTAATTAGGGTAAGAGCCAAATTAAATGAGATGCAGTTCAGTTTTGTGTTATGGAGGAGTATTACGAGAGCTCTTTTTATTTATTTTCAACCAAACATGGACGAGTTGAGAGAGAAATTGTGTATAAGAGGAATAAGCTGTAGTATGCAAGAGAGAAGTCTACGTTGGTATGGCGATGGGTTACGCATGGATGATACCTCTGATTTTAATGATTCTGCCAATCCACCACTTTTGTCTAACACTAATAATTCTTTCTAGTATTGGTACAAGGCCAGTAATGTGAAGGAAAGGGGAAGTTCATTATATTGACTCCAGTACTTAACTGGTACTTTATTTTAATGACCTCGGAAGGATGAAAGGCAAAGTTGACCTCAACAGGATTTGTACTCAGAATGTAGTCATAACTATATACCATCCAACACTGATACTGGTTTCTGATTTAGGCACAAAGCCAACAATTTTGAGGGAAGGGGAAAGTCAATTAAATTGACCTCAGTGAATTACTGGTACTTTATTTTATTAACCTCAGAAGGAGGAAAGGCAAATTTGAACTCAGAACATAGGAAGGTCATAAATCAATGCTATCTGATACTAATAAGAATTATTCATACGCAGCACTCTCTCTTGTCCCAGAATTCCTGATGGAATCGTAGGGGTTCCATATTGATACATGGTTTTTCTTGGGTATTTTAACCCTGATGGAGCCCATCCCTCTCCAGTACAACAGATTTCTTCCAGAGAAAGATAGAAAGTGAGAGAGAGGAAGTGAGAAAGAGATACAAAGGAAGAATCAACCCCAGTACTACACTGGTACTTCTTTTATCGACCTCGAAAGGATGAAAGGCAAAGTTTACCTCGGCAAGATTTGAATTGAGAGATCAGAGAGCTGAAATGAATGCCACAAAACATTCTATCTGACGTTCGAGTGACTCTACCAATTTGCGACTTCCATACACTCTACTAGGGTATCTAAACTCCTCAGTTAGTGAGAGTATAAGTAAATAAATAAGACTGTGTGAGAAATTATCTATACTTAACACCTTAAAAGCAAATGGTTGTACATGTGATCAAAGAAGGTATAATCTCTGCTAATTCTTGTCAAAACAGACAACAGTGGAGTAGCTGTCAGCCAGCATCGGTGGCGGTGTTGATGTCGAACATCAGTCTGTGTTTAAAAGCTGAGAGATAATTGTTTTGATATGGTTTTACCTTTCAAACTGACAAGCTGTAAAGACGATAAAACTTGTAATCATATTTGTAATATATTTACAGCATTGCATCTTATGATGAACTACGATCTCTGATCTGGAGGAGGGAAGACAACATTGTTAGTGGAATGAGAGTGGGGAGAGGGAGAGAGAGAGAGACAGACAGAAATTGAGAGAGTGAGAGACAGAAATTGAGAGGGAGAGAGGGGGGAGAAAGAAAGAAATTGAGAGAGATAGAAAGCAATTGAAGAGAGAGAGAGAGAGAGGAGAGAGAGAGAGAGAGAGAGAGAGAGAGAGAGAGAGAGAGAGAGAGAGAGAGAGAGAAAGAAATTGAGAGAGAGAGAGAGAAAGAGAAAGAGAAACAAAGAAATTGAAAGAGACAGAGAAAGAAAGAAAGAAATTGAGAGAGAGAGAGAGAAAGAGAAAGAGAAACAAAGAAATTGAGAGAGAGAAAGAAAGAAATTGAGAGAGAGAGAGAAAGAGAAAGAAAGAAATTGAGAGAGAGAGAGAGAGAGAGAGAGAAATTGAGAGAGAGAGAGAGAGACAGAAAGAAAGAAAGAAAGAAATTGAGAAAGAGAGAGAAAGAGAAAAAAAGAAATTGAGAGAGAGAGAGAGAGAGAGAGAGAAATTGAGAGAGAGAGAGAGAGACAGAAAGAAAGAAAGAAATTGAGAAAGAGAGAAAGAGAAAGAAAGCAATTGAGAAAGAGAGAGAGAGAAATTGAGAGAGAAAGAGAAAGAAAGCAATTGAGAAAGAGAGAGAGGGGGGGGGGGGGGACAATATGAGGGCTTCACATTTTAAAAGACAGAGAATAAATATATGAATACAGAAATAAATGTCGTTGTTTGACGACGTTTGAAATGAATTATCGATCTGTTTAATATCAAACAGATGTTTAAGATATTGTTGGCATATTCTGTGATTGGAATATCAGGATAGAAACAAATAAAGACAAATAAAGAAAAAAAAGGGCAGTTGAGAGAGAAAGAGAGGATGGGTATATGTGAGATACAAGAGACAAACATATAAACACTCCTATATATATATCATCAGTATCATCATATATATCATCATTTCATTTTACGTCTGCTTTTCCCTGCTTGCAAGGGTGGGACGGGAACTGATTCTGGCTTGATTTCTACAGCTGGAAGCCCTTCCTAACACCAACCTCATTTACAGTCAGTGCTGTACACGTCCATTTTTACAGTGTGGGCTGGGTGCTTTTCCCCCGTGGCACCTCCACGACCACTTTGCAGTGGAATGATAGGGACCCCAGTGCCTATCATCTCATTTCTACAGCTGAGTGAACTGGAGCAATGTGAAATAAAGTTTCTTGCTCAATGAAACAACACATCACCCGGTCTTCGATTGCAAGCCCAATGCTCTAACCACTAAGCCATGTGCCTCCATAAATATATATATATCATCATCATATATATATATATATATATATATATATATAAACAATGAGTTATATGGTTTGCTGATTATTATTCAACAGAATTAATTTTATAACAGATATGAAGCACTCTACAGAATTTATCTGGAGTATTATTAATATTAACAATATTTATAAATGGAAAATATCTTTATAATACCATATTTATTTTCTTATTGACATACCTTAGTGTAAACTTAATAGTATAAACCCATGCTAGCGTGGAAGATAGACATTAAACGATGACGATGATGATGATGATGAAGTCAATATCTTAACATCATATATTATATTTTATCAACCTCAAATCTCGTCGAGGTTAACTTTGCCTTTCATCCTTACCGGGTCGAAAAAATAAAGTACCAGTAATGAACTGGATAATTGCTGGCCTTGTGCCAAAAGTAGAAATAATTATATTTTATCTGATGAAAGCACACTAAAATTTAGTGTCCTTGAAATACGTATAATAAAATAAATATGGTATTATAAAGATATTTTCTATTTATTAACCCTTTAGCATCTAAACAGGCCATATCTGGCCAGAATTCTCTCACCTCTTTCTGTTCAAACTGGCTGTAACCAGCCACTCATACTAATGTTCAGGTATTGTTCTCAAAATAAGTAATATCAAAATCTCATAGTTGGATATATATATATATATATATATAAATAATTACAAGTGACATAAAGAGGTACTCAAGTTTCGTTGGGTTCTGGGCCCTATTTCTACAGCCTGTCATGAGAAAAATGGAAAACAAAGATGACTGCCTATGGTTGATTGTGCTTTCCCTTTGAGGATATATATCATCATCATCATATATATATATACACAATATATTAATTGTTTCTACTTTTGGCACAAGGCCAGCAATTATTCCAGTGCATTACTGGTACTTTATTTTATCGACCCCGTAAGGATGAAAGGCAAAGTTAACCTCGGCGGGATTTGAACTCAGATCATAAAGGGAGGTAACTCTATGCTTCAAAGCATGGCGTCCGACCCTTACCGATACTGCCAATCCACCGCCCTAAATGGAAACTATATTTATAAAACCATAATTATTTTATTATATATATTTCAAGGGCCACCAAGGTAAATTATGGTGCACTTTCATCAGATAAAATACAGTTTTATAAATATAGTTTCCATTTATTAATATATTGTATATTTACTCCACTATCCTGTTGAGTGCTTTATATTAGTTATAAAAATGTTTAAGCTTGTTGAATCCCAACAAATTAAATAAACCTTTGGATATATATATATATATTTCGTTTCTGAATTTGTTTAGCAAGATTCTTTATCTGAAAACGTGTGTTGAAACCGATATTGTTATACTTTGGGAGGGTCATGTTGCCAATAAAAAACACATGCACCAGTTGCTTTCACTCCAATTTATTATAAATTAAATTTATAAATTGAAGAATTTATAAATTTCCGGTTGGTTGGTTGGTTGGTTCCATAACCGGACGGTTGTTCATATATTGTCAAAGTTCTTTCGTCACACATTCTGTGACCTCTTCAGTGACTGGGGATTCTTTTCTTTGTTTTTCTATATATATATGTGTGTGTGTGTAGATGGGTGCGGTGGTGTTGGAGCTGCCCCCCCACAACCTCAAAAGCATTCCCACGGACAATGGCCAACGACACCCAGTGCAACAGCCACCCCACCTCATGGGGCTCCTTCCTCAAACTAACTGTTGATGTTCCGATCCTGCAGAGGTTCTCAGCAGTACAGGGTCCAAGTACGCCTGAGGTCTCAATGGCGACCAGCGTGAAGAGGAAGTGCCCGGACAATCCCTGGTATTGCTATAAAATAGCTTATAAATATCAGGCAAAGACTCCTAGAGACAGAAATCTGTTGCAAACGGTCATTAGAAAGAACTCCGTATATGTGGTTAGTGCATTTGGCTCACAATCGTAAGGTCGGGAATTCGATTCCCGGCGGTGTTCTGTGTCCTTGAGTAAGACACTTTACTTCAGTCCACTCAGCTGGCAAACAAATGAATCGTGTCTGTAATTTGAGGAGCCAGCTTTGTCACATTCTGTGTCACGCTGAATCTCCCCGAGAACTACGTTAAAGTGTGCGCGTGTCTGTGGAATGCTCAGTGTATATTTCAAGTGTATATTTCACGAGCAGGCTGTTCCGTTGATCGGATCAACTGGAACACTCATCGTCGTAACCGACGGAGTGCCAGTCAGTCATGTACGTTTCTGTGCATGTGTGTGTGTGTTCTATATGTGTATGTTTCTGTAGTTTTTAGTGTGTACATGTGTGCGTACAATATAAAAGGCATTTGTAGAAATCACGGGAGGTAACTCTTGATAAGCTATGCCTTGAAGTTTAAGTGCTACTGTGTTATAATATCTCTCCGCACTCACTGGAATTTCTAACAAGTCTGTGACTTTACTCAAAATTTATTACAACGTCTCGTGTTTAGGCGTGTAATTAAGTATGCATGTCGTCCCCGGTTTTGGTTGTGTGTGTTTGTAAGTTTATAATGTAAATATAAATATATAATGTTATAAAGTAGACAAATGCTGCGTGATACTGAGACAATGACGGATTGTAGCGAGGAAAAGAAAGACCAGTAGCTACTGTCACATGGTGAAAGGCAGTCACACTAACTAAGACAACTAACACGTCTATAATATAGAAATAATAAACATATAAAGACTTCTAATAATAACTATAACAATAAATCTTTAATTATATAGTAATAATTATTAAAAATGTAATATTTAGTTAAGAAATAACACCCGCCAAAACAACATACTTAAATAGAATATATATATAGACTAGTTCAGCGGTTATTTAAATGGTGGGGAATTAGCTCAGATGGTAGAGCGCTCGCTTAGCATGCGAGAGGTACCGGGATCGATGCCCGGATTCTCCAGTGAAAGCTATTTTTTTTTTATTTACTATGATTTTTTTTCTACATGTTGGTGCATGCATGCGCATACATTTATATGTATATAAACGTTTTCTTGAGATGCACAACGTGCCGGTTTCGATTTCCGGTGGTTCCATCTCTAGTTAATTTTTTTGTTGTTGTTTTACTTTTCTTTATTTGTGCTTATAAAGAAGAAGTAGTCAATGAGGTGTCCCTACGTAGTCGTCCAGGCTACTAATATTAAGACAAACGTCTTTCTCAAATAGCCCTTTACAGTTTTTATTAAAATAAGGACCCATTGGATAATATAGTCCGAGATACACTGTTTCAAAATAAGACGAGATAGTCACTCCTGGAACGTCCCTAGCTAATTGTCTGCTCAATCACGACTGACAAACGTACCTGAAACCTTATATTGACATCCAGGGTCCATATTCCTTCTTTCCGATGTGAAAGAAATAGATCTATTATCAAGGGAGACAACTGTTATTTCCTTTCAATCATATAGGGATATTGGAAACCCAGTTTAATGGGAACAGCCTCAAAGCTGACCGTCTCTGAGCATATTCAAAGAATATATTCACTAAGGCAATCCAGCACGTTCTATTGATAGGCTCTATTCTGCTCTAGGACGCCCAACCAAGTTATTCAGAGGTCGTTAGACACACGGTTACCGTGGGTGGGCAATCTGTAGCTGCTTCGGGATTCATCCTGAGAATAAACCAATAACACCTAGCCCACAAACTATTGTACAGCAACGCTTCACCTGCTGCTAAAAATAGCAGCCAAATTTCCTACAAATTAAGTTAAAAGGTTCGGTGTTGGCTGGAACGCTTTTGATCGTAGGTCTGCAGAGTAAAAGCGACGAACGCAGCACTGGACGTGTTTCATTACTCTATAACAGACACACACATCGACGAGGTCTTATATATTGATTATCGAAGAACAATCATATATAAGTAAAATTTGTAGTTGTATAAAAATATGATAATATAATGCTTACAGAATGAAAACACAAACAAATATAATATATACAAAGGAAAGGGAAAGGAAAAAAAGAAAGAGAAAGAAACACACAAGCAGGTAATACACACATCTAGGACCACATACAACAAAAGGCAGGCGAAAGGGGTTGACAAATGAGCCACTACCAGAACAAAAGATAACAGTATAGCAAGGAGTACTGGGAAAACTCTCTCACAGTTTTTGAGGCAAGCCAGCACGATCGCAGTGTTACCTAGGGTGATGGCGAGGCTGAGGTGCTGGAACAACCAAGCGCCCTCACAAGCATAACCAGTTACCTTGGGTGATGGCGAGGCTGAGGTGCTGGAACAACCAAGCGCCCTCACAAGCATAACCAGTTACCTTGGGTGATGGCGAGGCTGAGGTGCTGGAACAACCAAGCGCCCTCACAAGCATAACCAGTTACCTAGGGTGATGACGAGGCTGAGGTGCTGGAACAACCAAGCGCCCTCACAAGCATAACCAGTTACCTTGGGTGATGGCGAGGCTGAGGTGCTGGAACAACCAAGCGCCATTTCGAGCATAACCAGTTACCTAGGGTGATGGCGAGGCTGAGATGCTGGAACAACCAAGCGCCCTCACAAGCATAACCAGTTACCTTGGGTGATGGCGAGGCTGGGGTGCTGGAACAACCAAGCGCCCTCTCGAGCATAACCAGTTACCTTGGGTGATGGCGAGGCTGAGGTGCTGGAACAACCAAGCGCCCTCTCGAGCATAACCAGTTACCTTGGGTGATGGCGAGGCTGAGGTGCTGGAACAACCAAGCGCCCTCTCGAGCATCACCAGTTACCTTGGGTGATGGCGAGGCTGAGGTGCTGGAACAACCAAGCGCCCTCTCGAGCATAACCAGTTACCTTGGGTGATGGCGAGGCTGAGGTGCTGGAACAACCAAGCGCCCTCTCGAGCATAACCAGTTACCTTGGGTGATGGCGAGGCTGGGGTGCTGGAACAACCAAGCGCCATTTCGAGCATAACCAGTTACCTTGGGTGATGGCGAGGCTGTGGTGCTGGAACAACCAAGCGCCCTCTCGAGCATCACCAGTTACCTTGGGTGATGGCGAGGCTGTGGTGCTGGAACAACCAAGCGCCATTTCGAGCATAACCAGTTACCTTGGGTGATGGCGAGGCTGTGGTGCTGGAACAACCAAGCGCCCTCTCGAGCATCACCAGTTACCTTGGGTG